>PVKH010002195.1:0-27859 GCA_004027955.1 Chaetophractus vellerosus
AATCTCCACTGTCTAACACTTTGTGGAACTACTAGTACAACTTCATTTTTAAAAATGTGTGTACAATGCAAGCAATTCTTCTCACATCCTGTAACAGGTTAAATAACAGCTTCCTGAAGCTATCAGGTCCTAATCCCTAGAACCTATAAATGCTACATTTAAAAAGAAAAAAAGTTTTTTGCAGATGCCAATAAGGATCTTGATTTGGGGACATTATCCTGGATTATCTGGGAAGGTCCTAAATCCAGTCAAAAGTGTCTTTATAAAAGAGGGAGATTGCACACACAGAGAAGGGAAAGGCAACGTGACCACAAAGGCACAGATTGGAGTGATGTGGTCATAAGCGAAGGAAGGTTAGCAGCTACTAGAAGCTGTGAGAGGTAGGGAACAGATTCTCTCCTAGAGCTAGGGGTGGGAGGAGGGGAGCAGCCCTGCTCACAGGTGCTGTCCAGTAAAACTGATGTTTAACTTCTAGCTTTAAATTTCAGAATGGAAGAGAATAAATATCTATTGTATTAAGCCATTGAGCTTGTGACAATTTGTTACAGCAGCTCCAGAAAACTCTTGCTATCCTTCTTCCAAATAGTTCTGTATAATTTGATTATATTTAACAAAGTTGTTCTTTCAGCTAGTGGTAGATGACAGATTATAATACAAGGACTAAAGGTGTAACTTAAACAACAAAATTTTAAAAAGACAGCTTAGTAGTTATTTGTCATTTAATTCAATAGAATTAAAACTGTGCTTGCTTCAAGAAAACACTTCAATATTGTTGGAGAAAAGGTGATGCTCACTGGGACATGGAGATTGATGATTGCAGGGAGGAAGTTTATTGGAGAGGGTCTGAGGAATAGACTTCAGCCTGCCCCTGGAAGGGGGAGAATATGAATTTATGCATTACCTTCCTAGGCAGGGAAATAATAGTCAGTGGGAGGGGGTTGAGGGTCCAAGTGAGGTGCAGGGGCCAATAGGAAGCCCTAGAGGAAAAAAACTTTCCTTTGTATGGGTAGAAGGTAATGGATTAGGGAGATATGTTTTCTTGGAATGCTGGAGGAGCGGGTGGTGCTTTGATCTGGAGGGGGTGAAGATCTCTATCTCACTTTACTCCCATCTCCACGTGGTTTCTTTGTTCAACTTTTTGGAGAAGTGCAGTGCTTTCAGGCATGTAGGCTGTGGCGGGGCTTGCCTTTCCTCAATGCATGTCAGGGGGAACTGAATCACAGCTTGCTAATTATTGCAAACCTAGTGAGGGGGAACCGCTAACAGATATTGATTCAAATTCTCCTGGATTTTAAACTATTCCTAGTACATGTGCAATTTTTTTGGTAGTATTTTCCATTACTTCAAGCTGCTGAGATAAGTTGGTATTTAATATTATCACTTAGTTTATATATAATTTCACCGTACTTTCTGCAAGAACACGGAGTAAGTTTTGTGCAATTTATAATTATTTCCTAATCTACAAAATTGAAATCATTTTGAATAATACAAGTATGATGTTAATCATTTTAAAAACTTATGGAAAATTATACCAATCCAATTACTCTGACAACAATATCCTTATTTTAATAAACTTTCTATTTCAGTATTTTTTTAGATATATAGAAACATCAAAAAGATGATACAAAGAGTTTCCATTTCTCCGCACTCAGTTTCCCCTATTATTACGGCATTATTATGGAGCATTTGTCACAATTAATTAAATAATATTAATACATTATTATTAAGTAAAGTCCAAACTTTAATCAGATTTCCGTAGGTCTTATCTAACATTCCCCTAACTACTAAAAAGTAATGTTGAAGGATATTAAAGACTATCTAAATAAGTGGAGAGATATTTGTGTTCATGAATTGAAAAACCGAAAGCTATTAAGATTTCATTTCTTCCCAACCTGATCTATAGATTCAATGCAATCTTACTCAAAATCCCAGAAAACTACTTCGTAGCTATTGAAAAACTGAATATAAGCCCTAGAATATACAACAGAATACTGAAAGAGAACAAATTTCTAGGTCTCACACTACCCAATTCCTAGTACTAATATAAAGACACAACAATCAAGATGCTGTGGTATTATTGGCTAACAAAACAGACAAGTAGATCAATACAACAGAATAGAGAACCCAGAAATCGACCCGCACAAATGTAGTCAGCTGACCTTTGACAGAGGCACAAAGGAGAAAAGATAGTCTTTACATAAAATGATTTGGGTGAAAATGGACATTTACATGCAAAGAAAATAAAATTTAAAATGAACCTAGACTGAGACCTTTACCTTTTCACAAAAATTAACTCAAAATGGATCATAGACATATGTAAAATGTAAAATCTAAACCATCTAGAAGGAAATGAGAAATTTTTGGATTTGGTGATAAGTTTTTGGATACAACACCAAAAGCACAATCTATGAAAGAAAAAAAAAATGATAAATTGAATTAATTCCATTTTTATATTTTTACTTATAGCATTTCTGTATATTCATATCTATTTTCTATGGTTATAGCAATAAGTTTTATTCACTATGTGTTTGATACTTTCTACCATTAGAGCATGTTGTTCCATATTAATATCCAGTCTTTATGGGTTTTGCACCCATTTTTCAAAAGGTTTTCTAGAGTTTAATTATTTTTAAATGTAAATGTAGAAAAATATTTAGCAACTCTTATACCAAGATATTAATAATATGCTACATGCAAAGAACTAAGACCTGGGAGAAATGTAATAATAAAATTGTGGTAATTTTGATATTACTTTTGCTAGAAAATTTATAGCATATCCAACTACTATATATGATTTGGTCAGAATTAATTACTGTAACTCTCTAATTACATATGTTTTCAAACTCTGATTAGAAATACACAGAGATTTGTAAGACTGATGACCGAAAAATGTTTCCTTAGAGAATTGAGGTAACTAGAATTGCAGATGTAAATACAAAAATGGTGCTGGATAAAGTTTTTGGCTGCACAGGGTTTTGCTTCAAGAAAAAACTGATGAGAACCTAAACATCTGTTGTATTATAGGAAAGATTCCAAATGTGTTTCACTACCTGCGGTGGAGTGGCAGAGTGGTATTGTAAAGAACATGGACTTTGTATAATGCTTGGGATCAGATCCCCGTTTTAGCATTTGCTAACTGTGTGACTTATGACTTACTCTTTCTGTGCCTCAGTTTCCTCAGTTCAAAATGGGAGCAATATAGAACATTTCAAGAGATTGATTTGGGTCCAAATGAAAAAATGTGAATGTGTGCAGTGTACATAATAAATATTAACTACTGAAACCATCCTTATGGTCATCTGCAGTATATCTATATGCAATATAAATGCTAGAATACCAAAAGTGCAAATGCCTCAACATGTGTATTTAAAGTAGCCCAGAATTTATGAAGTTATGGTTATCAAAAAATAAAGAACACCTCATTTGAAACACACATACAATTATTAAAAACAAAATATATTCAATTTGATTTAAGATTTTAATGAATTAGTTCTTTCCCTTGCAAATTAATACCTATGCATATCATTGTTACATGCATGAATTGGCATAAAACAAGAAGAAAGCAATTCCCAGAAAAATATTATTAGATTATTGTTAGTTAATCAGAATTTTGTTAACATATATCTATATAGCGTGCTATTGATGATAATGTTTTTTAAAATGTTTTAATATATGAAGAAAATATAAATATATGCAATCCAAAAATAGTTTAATTGCATCTGTCATTAAAAATTGTTTCCAGATGGAATCTGCAATTAAGACACTGTGATAATTTACATTCTATCCTACAAAAAAAGATTCCCAGCTCAATGGAAATGATTTGCACACAGTTACTTATTCTGTCTTTCTTTTTCTTCCACTCTCAATCTCCCCATCTGACTCTTGTTCTAGTTCTCATTCTTTCCTGGTCTCTTTCCATCTTAATCAAATATGCATGGCCAGACTGATTTATAAAAACAGGTAAAATAAGAACCACCCACAATTTTTTGGCACTTAAATTTAATACCGGTGAATACTATCAGAAAGGCTGAAACAAATTTTTCTGCAGAAAAAGACTAGCTCTGTAAGTGCACGCGTGTTTAAGCACATATACAGATATAGACAGAAAGAAAGGTAAGTATTCACTTTCCTGAATTCATTCCAATACTTGTATTATGGTATTGAGTAATTGATGGAAGAAAGGTATGGATAAATTTCAATGTATGCTCTCTCACTCTGTCTCTCGCTCTTTTTCTTTCAAAAATAGAAAGTAAATTTTCTCCATTTTTAGAATGCTTTCAAGAATATGATTTTATCTTAATAAGCAAAGATATAACAATTTTTTAAAATATTATATTGATTTCATGAATGATTATGCAAGTATTTAATTATGTAGATATTGTGAGATTTTTTGAACACTTAACACTTTGCCAAAGCTGAGACGGTAGAAGTAAGAACAAATTAATCACTTGGCTTCAAATGCATTTGAAATTTATACTTTGAGTAAGACCAGTCCAATTTATATAGATTTAGACCAGTTAGAGAAAATCTGAAATTTTGACATGTCCCAAGAGATGCCAAGATTAATCCAGGTATAGTACTCATGGAACATATT
Organism: Chaetophractus vellerosus; assembly: GCA_004027955.1. NCBI lineage: Eukaryota > Metazoa > Chordata > Mammalia > Cingulata > Chlamyphoridae > Chaetophractus > Chaetophractus vellerosus. Next base: position 4,595 of record PVKH010002195.1, read on the forward strand.
AACGTGCCAGATGCCATGACATTTCCCAAGGTAGGAGAAAAGCTCTAAAAATAATAGCTAACTATATATAAAGAAAATAATTGAACAAGAGGGGCTCATAGCCCTTCAAAATATTTTAGGACTGTTAATTAATTTAACCAGATAATTTAAGTAGGAATTTAATATTTCTTGAATGAGCAACATTTTCCTGCCATAAAATGTGGGATTAGCTCCAAATATTGACTAAAATCCCCTTAAGATTCCTAAAATTTCCAGGCCAATTTGTTTTTACTGTTTGAATGAGGCTGAATGGGTTGAATGGGTAAGGGAAAGATACTTCTTTATGACTGGCTACCATTAAATAATTTATTGAAAGACAATTAAAACTATGAGGAACATAGTTTTGTTTTTAAAGAATCTATATAGGGTTCAAAATAAACTTCTATAAATCCCATAGATTTAAAACCATAATGACCTGTTTCCACAATAGTAAGTACAGGTATTAAAAATAATTTCTCAGTAACAAAATACTCTAAAGTCTAACTGCAATGGGTATTATTCTACTCAGAATTATTTTAAAATTTCTATTCTTATTTCCTTTGGATCATCTGTTATGTTAGAAATATGATTATTTGCTCTGAAATATGACTTAGAACTTATTTTATAAACCAAGCTTTTAAACATTATGATGAAAGATTTAGATGCAAATTTAAACAAATTAGGACTTTCCCTGCAACAGTGATTCCTGCCTTAGCACACCCTCTTCTCCATCTGCTCTTCAGGCTTTGCTTCAGGGAGTATCACAAGGCAACTCATGAGATGAGAGTTTCTTCTTAGGAGTCTCTCACAGTGGTGTGTGTGTATGTGTGTGTGTGTGTGTTTGTGCACTGTAAATTATTGATGGGTGTGAGTAATTCTAGACTGACAACATGGAATGTCATATTAACTATCTTAATCTCCTTAGATTAAGCACAGGATGATTAAGTATCTGGACCCCAGGAAAAAAATCATAATAATACATGACATTTAAATTGAAAATTTAGACAGTGGACTCAGAAAGAATTGTGAAAGTTAATGTTGATAAACATTTTACGAAGTGAGTTAATATAATAACTTTATTATAGATATGATTAAAGTCCTAAAAGAGTAATCATATTTTTAGCATTTCAATGTGAAATAGGAATTGTAAAATCCAATGGCCTTTAACTTGCTTGTATTATTGATACTGTAAAAACTAAATTTGCTTCTGTCACTCCTTTGATTTTTTTTAATTCTGTGCTGAAATCACATTGCCATACTGATTTAATTATAATGTGGGGCCCTCTATTAGACTGTGACTTAACTTAACCCTGAAAATAATGAAAGGGGATCAAGAGGGCCTTGTGGAGGAAGATGACTGAAAACTATAGAGAAGCTATTATATACTAGGCCTTGCCTACACCAACACAATGGAGATGCAAGGATTCTGAGCAAGGTGCATTGGACTCAAAAACACAAACTCTTTATAGTTTACTGTGTCTGTGTGGAAACAGGAAATTTGTGTAAGTGTAAAACTCTTTCCTATTTTCTAGCTTATAGAGAGAAGACTTTAAGAGAGGGTGTCACATATTAGTCAAGAGTTTAAATCTAGGTTACAGGTTACTTAGAAAGATGATATATTGAGTGTAGCTGAGATTAAGAATCCTTAATTATGTAAAAGGGAATTCTGAATGTTAAGGGTCAGGTAACATGTTGACTCACATCATTTTATCACCAGAGGAAAGGATAGAAAATTTTTCTCCTTAATGTAAAAGAAATGAAAGAGAGAAAAATAATTCATATGGGAATTTTCATATAACTGAAGCAGAGATAGAACAATAAGATTTTAGGTTATATTTAATATCATTTTATATATTTAATAATACCATCTATAGAATATCACTTATTAACCAGTTCTTAGATTTTTCTTTTATAATTAGTTGTGCTTAGAATAGCCACTTTTACAAGTTAATAACTTGTTTATAAACTGAGCATATTGTATTATTCATGAACACACTCTAAGAAAATCTAGTTTATTTGAATTCACAAATGCTACAAACTTACCTGAACTAAAGAGTGTTGTTAAAGAATATTGTTAAAATTATTTATTATCTAACTAAGTTTACCCTTTTTACAATTAGGAAAATTCAGATATCACCTGGAAAATAAGAGCTCTGGATAAAAATTAGTTTTAATACTATGTGTCAGAAAAATTATCATATATATTTTAAAGCCTTCCTTAGAATTTTTTCCCCTTAAATATTGAGGGTAATTTTTACCTGAATATTAAGGAAGACTTTTGTTTTGGAAAATAAATTGATGGTTTGGTTTAAAAGAATGTATTAAAATATATTACTATAAAGTTTGACTTAGTTTCATGCTTGGATTATTGCACTTATAATAAGCAAAGCATATTACATGCAAACCATTTTTACATAAGAGTATTTAACATAGAAAAATGGAGAAGTCTCCAAATAACCTCTATTTCACCAAATAATCTCAACATGTAAATCACTATTGTACATAAATTGGAAAAACAAGCTAACTTACTGCTGAAACAAAGTTATCACCAATAAGCGGTTTTCTGAGGGCACCAGAAAAAAAAGTCATTTACTCAAACTTGTCTAGCCATATTTTAACCTTTTAAAACTTGCATGGACAAACCCCTCTTTCAGCACAAGGGTGTGGATCACAGAAAAGAATCTAGTAATCCGAAACCCTGAAAATTAGGGTGTCAGTTTTCATGTTCTATTTTTAAAAATAAAAAATATGAAGAGTACTGAGAGCCACATATTAATACAGCGGTTCTTAACCTTTTCTGTTCCACAGATCCTTTCTCCAGTCAGGTGAAAACAATGGACACCTTCCTAAGTCCACACTATACTGTGTATTATTTAATAAATATATCACACCATCACCAACATGTCCCCATGTTTTTTCAAATTTAAATTCAAGCACATTGACCCCTGCATTATTTAATAGGATAGGGGTGTCATATTTTGTACATATTGGCCATACTTGTGTGTTTCTTTGCTCCCTCTACCAAAAAAAAAAAAATGGTAGAAATGTGCTAGGCAAGATTGATTGATCACAATTGCCATGATAGACTTTATAAACATCATCTTAGAGAAAAATATGGAAAATGTTTCCCATCACCAAAATGAATAGAGAGTTGAACTCCTTGAAAAATCTAAATTTTTCACATTTTTTAAAAACTAACATATAAGTAAACATTTAGCATGGCTGAATAGCACCTAGATTAACTACTTTTACAGGTGACAAGCAACTTAATTTTTTCTTATCTCCAAGGAAATTGTTTATTTGGCTTTTCATCTGCAAAATTTCATTTCAAAATATACTTTTTGACAAATGAGATACAATGGGAAAATAATGGTTTTAAATGAAAGTATTAGTTTACATTTTCCCCCCAAATTTGGGATATAAGACTAATCTACTTGCAAATTGCAATTTGGAATATCAGTAACTTTTCTTCTCTTTCTTGTGAAAGGTGGTCATCATAATTAAGATGATATGGAGGAGCACATTATCCATTTCATCATACAATGGTGATAGCTAATGCACTGTTGTTATAAAAACACGCACTTTTTTTTTACTGTGCAGATATACATGATTTGGAGGAGAAGTGAAGGTTATGACGAAAACAAAAGAAATCGTGAACTGTTGACATCATGAACTGTTGATTACAACAATAATTTAGTAAAATCATATTATAATTAAATTTAGTAAAATTAAATGATAATTTAACTTAATAATGATCAGAATTATAATACTTATTAACTTTTTGCTATATAAATAACTCACAATGATATTTTTTCTTTCTGCTTATAGTTCAGGGTATTATTCCCACTTTGCGTTTTGAAAGCCTAACAACCTTTACAACCAAACAAAAGCATTAGACTTTAAAGAAACCTTTTGTGATGCTAAAGACAAAGCATCAGTTGGAATGGTATATATTTGGACAGTCATAACTATGATATTAATGGAGACAGTCAATGCCTGACCTGCTGTTGATATAATCACAGGCTGGCAACACAGTCCTTAAGAACCACACAAACTTCCGTCGTTCAAGATTCGTGGAGGACAGATGTTTCCATCAGAGTGGTAGTATTTTTACACTGCTTTCATTAAACTGTCATTTTTTAAACTGCTTCAATTTCAGGCTCCTTTTACTGCTTCGTTAGTTTTACTGTATCTCTCTGTACCTTGGATGACAGGGAGATAGCCCTGTCTTTGAGTGTATACTTGCCAAATATTGGACCATACACACTTACAGTCCCCCTCTCTGGAAATGTACCTAATTGTGAAGCAAAAGCAATATTAGAACAAGCAGCAGCATAAAGATCACTAGTTTTCATGGCAGAGAGACTGAGAAGTATTATATATGTATTAAAATGCTCTGAAGTGAAACATTTATGCAACTAGCTTTGATATCTTAGTGCAATTGAAAATATTGTTCATTTAACTCAAAACGGATGTAAGACAAATAAAATGGATGTTAAAAACCAACAGCTATCAGGCAAACTCAGAAAACACCCTCAGAATAATTGAACTAATGATCCTTTCTAAAAGTTCCTCTTGAAATCAAAAGTATAAAGATGTCCATAGTATAGCATTTTGACAGCAATATATACTTGAACTTTCTCCTTTTGATGATTCTCATTTTATTTTTTTGCTTGCAAAAATAATAGTTTAGTTTGAATATGGGTTTTAAACGGTGACTTTATTACTAAACCATATCTATTTGAGATGGTGGCTGTATCAGCCATTATATAAAAAATCCAGTTGATCGGATACCCTGTACCACATTAGCTCCTCCTAATGTTTTGTTTGCTTTCATCACACACCTATGAGAAAACATGGCGACTGAAAATTCTGGAAAGGCTATATAGAATGAAATGACATTCCCCTGATTCTGTGATCTGAGTGTGCATGTTTTAGAATATTGAAAAAGATCCGAATTGAGAAGACAATGGTTAAATGTTAAAAACCTGCATTTAAAATTTCTGAAATTAATATAAAGATACTAAATTATATCTTTGATCACTGTGAGGAGGCATTATCCACTATGTTTTAATCCTGAAACTACACTTTCTTTTGTAAATCGCACTTTTGAGTTACTATCACATTACTGAATGTAATTGTTAATGTGGCTTCTGATCTTTCCATAGTAAATTTGTATTCCATTAAAAGGACAGATAATAAATTAAAAGTCAGTTAGATATTATGGTATTATCTTAGATATAAGGAATCAGTCTTTTGGATTGAAATTCATTTTTTAGGTTGTATTTTGGTTATGTTGAACATTTAATTCTGCAAGCAAACACAATTTTGTGATGCTTGTATGTTTGCTTCTTAAGTATGCTCTAAACAAATAATCAAGAAATTATCTGTGTACAAAAAGATGCATTGTCTTCCACATTTACAAATGCATACTCTATAATATGAAATTTAATTAGCCAAATACAATAATTCACAAAGCTAATAAAAAGGGTGATAATGGACATCCACAGCCTAAATACAGGGAAACTATGCACAGATACATTCCATTAATGGAATTAATTTAAAATTGTAATTAAATAGATTACTTACTGGACCATACTACAATTTCATTAAACTAAATGATCCTGGTTCATCACTAAGCATCCATTAAATACCCTCAAAATTGTGGCATATATTGTACAATTTCACATATTCAAAATTGACTGCCAGGATCATAAATTATTAATCCCTGTGCTAATTATGCTCAGGAACTTCTTTTTTTTGCAACACATTTAATAAATCTAAATGTATATAGTTTCACATGAAGAGAATTAAAATAGCTCATAATTTTATAAAACCAATCTACCAGTAATTACATAATAATTTTTAAAATTCACCTCCTGTATAATCTCTAAACTTAAAGCCATTTTTTTTGTTAATTTGAACAAAAGACTAGAAAAGTTCTGATTTACATATTTCTTTCATTCAGTAACAACACTTATTGAGTGTTTACTATGTGTCGGTCCCTGCACTTGATGCTGGGGATATAGCAAGGAATTTAGAAGATAGATATTATATTTGTCTCACACATCTTACTACTAGGGACTTTGTACCAAATTTGTGAAGATGATCAAGGATGTGTGAAAACTTGCAGCAAGGTATTTTATTTTATTTTTTTAATCTCTCATTTACTTTATGAATTTTTTGCAATGTCTTTTCAATAATATTGTTTTATAATTTTGAATGTAAGCAATTTTTCATACTTACTGTACAGCCTATGACAAAAATTTTATTTTTTGTGTTTTTTGAATATTTAAAATATAGTATATTGGACTTGCCAATTTCATTTTATGCCAGAAATGAGTCATTTAAATATAGTAAATAAAGTGTAAGCTTGTATTCTATGTAACATTTTATAGCTACACTTTGACTTAGCATTTGTAATTAAGATATATAGGTCCTTTTTTCATCAGCCACTATTATTTTGAAGTTTTATATTGGATTTAAAAGAAAGATTATATTTTTTAGGTAAACCAGTATTAAATGCATTTCCTGTAATGTAAATCTACTGAAAGCATTCTAATATTTCATCCTAGATGTGTTGATAATCACTCATGTATATGGAGCATATGATGAGCAAATGCAATACCAACTGTTTTAGTTTGCCAAAGGGCTGACAGTGCAAAGTTGGCTTTAATAAAAGGGATTTATTTGAGTTAAAAGCTTAAGTTCCAAGGCCACAAAAATCCAAATTAAGGCACCATAAGAGGTGTTTCTTCACCAAAGTCAGCTACCACATGGCAAATTACATTAAAATTTATATATTTTTTTATCAACCCAAAATGTGTCAAAGACCTAAATTTAAGAGCCAAATCTATCAAATCCCTAGAAGAAAATGTGAGGAAGCATCTTCAGGACCTTGTCTCTTGTTTAAAAAAATGGTTTCTTAGACTTTATATCTAATGCATAAACAACAAAAGTTAAAAAAAATAAATGAGACTTCATCAAAATTAAGAACTTTGTGCCTCAAAAGACTTTATCATGAAAGTAAAACAACAACCTACTCAATGGGAAAAAATATTTGGAAACCACATAACCAATAAAGTTTAATATCCAGAATATATTTAAAAACCCTTCAACTTAAAAACAAAAAGATAAATAACCCAATTTGAAAAATGGACAAAACACTTAAATAGACATCTTTCCAAAGAAAATACACAAATGGTCAGAAAGTACATGAAAAGATGCTCAATGCATTTAGCTATCAGGGAAATGCATATGAAAACCACAATGAGATACCATTTCATACCCATTAGAATGGCTGCTTTAAAAAAATCCAGAAACAGAAAATAATAAGTGTTGGAGAGGATGTGGAGAAATAGGAACATTTGTTTATTGCTGTTAAAAAGTAAAATGGTGCATTTGCTGTGGCAGATTAGACAGTTTCTCAGAAGGCTAAGTATATAACTACCATATGACCCAGCAATCCCACTACTAGGTATATACTAAAAGACTTGAAAGTAGGGTCTCAAACACTCCAATATTCATAGAGGTATTATTCACAATTGCCAAAAGATGGAAGCAACCCAAGTGTCTATCACCTGGTGGATGGATAAAATGCTGTGCATACATGCAATGGAATATTATTCAGCCGTAAAAAGGAATAAGTCAGAGTCCTGATACATGAGACAGCATGGATGAACCTTTATGACATCAAATTGAATGAAAGAAGCCAGACAAAAAAACCACAAATATTGTTTGATCGCAATTATTTGAAATAATCAGAATATGTGAATTCATAGTCAGAATCTAGAATATAGGTTACCTCAGGATGGGGTGGGGATGGGCAATGGGAAATTAAGGCTTAAAATTTACAGGGCTCCTATTTGTAATGATGACAATGTTTTGGAAATGGATATTGGTGATTGTAGCACAAAACTGTGAATGCAATTAATCACACTGAAATACATATCTGAGAGTGATTAAAAGTGGGAAATGTTAGATTGTATATGGTAGCAAAATGATTTTTTTAAAAAATCCATAGAAATACACTACATATTTAACCCTAAATTAAACCATGGGCTATAGTTAATAGTTCAATTATGGACTAGCTGTTTCACCGAAATACCACATCCCAGAAGGACCCGGATCTCAAACACTCTACTAAGCTGTGCTACTCACTTCAACTATGTCTTAAACTAAGTCCCTTTCTCCCTGCTTGCTGAAAAGTCATTTGAAAAATCTGGAATAAGCTGCATAGTATGAAAAAATATATTAAATCATACAGAACAGGAAATTTTAACAAAGGTATAAATGTAAGAGAAAAAAAGCCTAAAAGTCGATTACCAAACTATGACAATTAGTTAAGATACATTTTTGAAGAACTAGGCTGCACTCAGCAAGATGAGAAAGGAATATGCTTTGGACCCAGGGAGGCATAGTTGTGATTACCAATTCTGTCACTTCCCAACTTGACAATCAGCAAGTTTTTACTCTCTCTTAGTCTCATTTTCTTAATTTGGAATAATAAAATTTACTTTGCATTATGGTCTGTTTAAATGCACCTGACATGTTATATTCTTTCCATAAATGTTAGACATCTTAAATTATTTCATAATTCAGCATTACAACATCTGCACATGAATCCAGAAGATGTAGTAAAATACAAGGCTTTTAACAAAGACCTTATTCCACATGGGATAAATCTTTGTCACTATACACCACTGTCTACATTTTACTTTGTTTAAACAAGTACTGCAAACTACAGAGGACATTATTACAAAGATCCATAAACCAAGAATTAACAAATATTAACATTTTTAATTTTTTTCATATTTAGTAATCAAATTAATTATAACTTTATAGATAATATTATTCTATTCCCTAGAGGCATTTGCCATCATAATTTGGAATTTATCATTCCATATATGGTTTCATATATTTACTATATGTATAAGCATCCAACAATTTATAGCATTGTTTTTTCTGTTTTAATTGTTTTGCATAAATGCTGTTTAATTGTCCATATCTTTCTGTTCATTTATTTTATTGTTGTACAGAATTAATCTTGATAAAAGATAATATTTATTGAACTTCTACTAAGCATCAATAACTGTATCAAGCACCTGCTATACATTAATTCACTGTATATCACCACAAATCTTTGGGTAACTATTTTGCAGATGAGCTAAATGGGGCACAGAGAAGTTAAGTTACTTGTCAGTGCCACATAAGTGTAGAGCTAGGCTTTTGAATCTAGGTTCTCTACACCCAGAGCCCACACATGAATCGTATTACCCTGGGCTCAACATCAAGGAATTTCATATATTTGTATTTATTTTCATACGGATGAGCAATTCATATGTTTCCAATTGTTCACCCTTGCAAATAATGCTGCATTAAGGACCCTTAATTATGTCACCTGGTTCCTGTGCAAGAGTTTCTACAGAGGAGAGGTTTAGATGGATGATTTTGAAGTTTCAGCATATATATGTATCCAAAATCAGCTTGTCTCACACTAGCCTTTCTATTTCTAACACACTAGGGCTCAAGACCAAGATACAATTGACAATATTTTCCTATACTTAAAGACTTCTAAAGGTTAGAGGAAGCACCCTCTAGGCCCACCCATTTCTGGTATTCTCTACTTATCTTGTGTTAATGCAAGCTTTTGCAACAAGAGTAAATCTATGCCTATGTAAAAGAGACTTGTAATATCATAAGGAGGGTTCCTAGATATAATACTGGATGATGAGTTAAATTTGAATTTCTGCTAAACCACAAATACTTCATTATATTACATGGGACATATTGTACGAAAACTATTCTTTAATCAAAAATTCCTGTATTTTTATTTGCTAACTCTTGAATCTTACTAATAAACCATCCTCGAAGTAGAATACACATTTAGAGTCCGTCATTGCATTAGTGCCCCATATTCTAGCTACATATTAAAAGGGAGTGCAGTCCCTTCTCTGTCCAACAGAGCTTAATATGTTTTACTAAAGTGGCAAGTAAACAGAGGATATATATCTTTTACCCAAATTCATCTCATTGAGTTAACAGAACCCTTTACACAGTACTTGCAATTAGCAGGGCACAATGGTGACTAAAACATGTGTTGCAATACCTTCCTCTACTAAGGATAACTTTCTTCATGTTTCTTTCTTGTATAGTGACACATTAAGGGGCATATTTTTTTTTACATTTTATTTCTGAGGACACAACTAGAAAAATCATTAGCATCTGCCAAGACCCTGTTTTGCCTCCTCAACCCTATGTCCATGTACATTTCCTTTGTCTTCTATATCATTGACATTCAGGCGGTCAGAATAAAACTGGGTGGCAAAACACAAAAGGTGCTGTCAGTAAGCTAAGATGCCTTTACACTAAATAATGAGGAATTTGCAAATGGGAAAACATTATATGATCCACCCAACACCTCATTTTATGATAAAGAAAAAGAAGAGAAACTTAATCCAAATTGAACCATCCTCCCTAGGAAATGAGACTCTGAATAAGCAGGAACAAAGGACAGCCAACAGGTACTGCAGCTGCCAAAGATGAAATTTCTGCTCTAGGGCATATTCATTTCACTAGTTAAGTGCTACTTGAACTAATAGCAATTTCTTAGGTGCAAAGAATTTTGATCTTTTTCTTATTTTTCCATTATGAATTTTTGGCATTTCCTCAATTGGCATAGCTTACCACATTGTGCTGAAATGTTTTGAAAGGTTTTTTTGCACAGATACGGAGGGATACTTTTGACTATAAAATAAAACATCAGTGCAGACTGGGTTTTTTCTTTTCCAAAAGAGGTGAAGTTGATTACTTGGCATCAGTCCTTCATCACAGATACTACTAAAGGAAAAAAGGGGTGTGAAAAAACCTAAGGACACTGAAGCCTCAGGGGAAATAATGAAGTATAAGTGCTTCAGAGAGCAGCCAGAAACGGAATAATATTTCTGCTGTAAGGACTTCAGTAATAACAACTAACGAGTGATGGGACTTCTGCAAATGGAGAGCGTGCTGTGGGGACACGAGTAAAAAACCCTACACTGTGAAGGATACTATTTCACATGCACTATCTCCTTCCTTTTCTTCACAGATCATTTGAGCTTTCCTTTCACTATACCTCTTTCCAAACAACAATCAATATTCAGGGAGGACTTACTATATGAGATGAACTAAAGGTCTGTATATAGAGCTACAGATACGGAATAATGATAACTGAGCTTAGAAAGACCCAAATTTGTTATAAAACGAATAATTACAAGTAGCTGCAAAATAAATAGTGAAACATCAATAATGTTGAAGAGTGGGGTGTGAGGCACAAAGAAAGGAGAAAATGAGTCTAGTTGGATAGGGACATTTTCACACTGAAAGTGACATTCATGTGTGATGGAGGAATAGAGTTTTGTCAGGCTAGAAATGGGGGAAGGTAATTCCAACTAAATGGTCATCCAAAGCAATCTATATGAAATCATGTTATTGTTAAGAGGAATTGTTTATAATGCTGAAACTGGAAAAGTATGCTTTACTAAGATTCTGAGGAGTCTTACAGAATTCATGAATGAATATGGAAGCTTTACTCATAGGAAATAGAAAACAAATGAAGTTGTATAAGCAAGGAAGGTGACATAACTCAAGGCATATTTTCAGTGGCACTTGGAAAAATTGATAAGAGAGAAAAGAGGTCATTGCTAATTACACCAATTAGGAGATTGTTATAACATCCAGGTGAGGGAGAAAATGGCAGCATAGACAGAGAATGGAGAGTAGAATCTTTTAAGAAGAACAATTGACAGGATTTGGTGACAGGTTGGGTGAGACAGAAGATAGGACTACTCTATTTTGAGCATGTATGAATGAATATATTTTGATTCCCTAGTAAGACAGAGATTTTTAGTAAACAGAGGAAGAAAAATGTTAAATGTTGAATCTAGAAGGGAAGCATGGACTTAAAACTATCCTTAACCCAACATAAATATTTTTTAGCACAAAATTAATATCATGCCCTTCATAGAAAGATTAAAATGACGTATGATTTGGACAGTCATTAATTGGATATATGATAAGTATTTTTTGAGGGGTCAGAATCTTAGGTTTGAAGACTAGATAGCCTGGAATTTTAAAAATAATTTCCCAGACCATGGTTACCAGACCTAGGTAACTAATTAATAGAGTGTGGTGTGCCACATTTTTAGTAAAGAATATAGTAAAATAGAGTGGAATTTATTCTGTCCTTGAATGGCCAAATAACTTTATTAATGAGTAAGAACAACATATATTTATAAATTTTTGAATCAATTTCAATGAACCAATTTTAAAAGAAGTAGAACTTTAATGTGGGCAGGGGTTAGAATATGGAATCATTAAAAGAAACAACCGTATGTTAGGGAGTTTGGGGGATCAGAGAGGGCATGGAAAAATGGGAATGTCATTTGAAACTTGATTTTAAAATCTGGTAAAATTTTATATAAAAAGAAATATTTAAGACATTCTTGGTAGAAGGAAATATAATAAAAGCAAGAAATAATGGAACATAGTAAAAGAAAAGGAAATATGGCTCAGGTTCCTGCTATAGATTTCTTTTAATTGGAGACTCTAAATAGAGTCCATAGTCAATTTACAGAGAAATTTTAATTTCAGTTTAAAGCACTACCAACTTAGTAAAGGGTGGCCCTGACTGTTTACATGTAGTGACAAGAGAAATACTTTTTAAACAAAATCTTATTGGAACCCTAATTTAAAAGATTTGTTAAATTAAAGACACCTTGGTTAAAGCTGGAGCAAAGCTGTAGAATCTACACCTCTGCTGATAATGATAAATTTAATAAGAGCTTCTAAGCTATGGGAAAAAAAAACCAAGGTTAAACCGTACTAATCAAATTAAAAATACAAAATACTTGCAGCAAATATGATAGATAAAGAGCTACTTAACATAGAAATGTGCATTGAATTTATAAGAGAAAAAGATCAACTACTAATAACAAAAATGATAAAGGACACAGAATAGGACTGCAACACATAAAACATACAGTCATGAAAAAGTATTTAACATAATGAATGAAATTCAAATTAAAGCCATATTAGAATGCAAATGTCCCTATCAGATTAACAACTATTAAAAAGTTATAAAACACCATATTAATAAGGGCATGAGGAAATAGGCACTTTCATACACCACAGGAAGGAGAATAAGCCTCTTCTGCTTTGAAAAGGCAACTGGGCAATTACTTAAATTTAAACGACACTTGACCTTTGACCTAGTAATTCTCTTCAAATAATTTCGATTATGCAGATATGCTTCCATTAGATACAAAGATACATGTACAAGTTTAATCATTACATTGCTTATAATAGTAAATAGGGAAAAGGTGTACCTGACAATACATAGGAATACTTTTTGCTGTTTGTTTAATTATATACAGCCATACTATGAAATGCAAGGTTGTTTTTTAAAAGTTAAGCCATAAGTACATTGATTGGGTAAATTATCTCTGATATACTTAGGTAAAACTAAGGAAACATGAGCACTGTTTCATAATTGCGTACTTGCAATGCTTTAAAAATAATTTAAAAAACTGTTAATTTCAGTTGCTATTTTTCATATACCAGCCTTCAGTACATGTTGCATTTTTACCAACTCATGTGTCACTTTTAGGAAATAACAAATAATAACTAATATAAATAATGAGTAAATAAATGTAGAATGAATTAATAAGGTACAAGGGTTACCTGCTGTTTTAGATTAAAAGAATGAAAAACAACAATTAAAAAGCATAAAAGAAAGAGAGTATCTTTACCCATGTACTATTGCTATCAAAATCTAAAGCGTTCCTCTAAGAAAAGCTTCTAGAGCTGGGTATGCTGGGAGGGGCTGGCAGCGCCAAATGGGAAAACATAAGAAGTAGGAACCCTATGAAGAAGTTGAATTTCCTGGGTTTTGTGTTGTATTGCTTTGTTTTGTTTTGTTTTATCCCAAATAGTGTTAGTCCTAAGAAGCTATTGAACATGGAGAAAGGCCAGGATCTGTAATGAGGGATTCTTTCCTGTCCTGTTGACTAAATACATAGATTTTAGCTTTGGGCCCTTGAAGTCTTCCTGGAGAATAGAACTGAAGTAGTTTCTTTGTCTGTAAAGTAACACATATTGCCAAGCAGTCCTCGGTTATCCTAGAGTGTATATTAAGCATTCTATGTATCGTAGCAATAATTTCCATTCACCATTGACTTACTAAAATGCCAGATATCAGTGAATAACTGAATGTGGCTCAGACATCTGTGCTGCAAAGGTGCTATGGAAATGTTTCCTATCCCTTTAAAACATTATCTTCCAGAGGATAGCGGACTTTGGTTGCCAAGAAAGAAAGATTTCTGTCTCTCTCTTGCTCTTAATTTTCCAAGATGGGGCTCCCAATTATCTGCTTCCTGCTGCGATCCCTGGCTTGTTATAAGTTCCATCTTTGATAAGAGTCATGTATTAACTTTCAATGTGAATCAGGAAACTGATTCAGTTCTCTCGACCCTTTTCAAACATGAAGGCCTTGAGGTAGAGTGGCGAGAAACAGCCTGAAATACCAAGTTTGTGTCCCAAGGCATTGAATGCTGAACCTTAGCTTCCTCAAGGCAGAGTGAAAAAAGGAGACCTGCCCTTTGTTGTACGTACCAAATCAATTGCTGTATATGAAATCACTTTATAAATATTAAAGTATTGACCAAAGTAATGAAAAAGTATTTGGTTCAATAATTACAGGAATAGCAATCATGCACTGAGCATTCTTTAAGTGTTCAGTCTTGCCATTAGCTCTTTACTCACCCGTGCAATTATTTTTATGCCCATATAAGGCTTTCACTTTGTTCCCCAATGGATCGATTTTTTTGCCTTAGACTTTTCCAAATTACACCTTCTTTCCAGAAAATACATTCTACTTGGAGCAGCTAATTTGGGAAGATTCACTATTTATAAGAGGAATTTAGACTCTTCCAGCAGGCAAATGTCAACAACAGCAGCTAAGATCTATTGGTTAAAGATTCATTATTCAAATTTGTTTTACAGTTTCTTTACAATAGGTTATACTAATATTTGTAATGGTTGCATTCTAAGTAAAAGCAAGATTGAACATCTTTGGAGCTTTGATAGAAAGTTTTCATTTGCATTCTTATAAGCCAAGGAAGAAGGTATTGGATATTTATAACGTTAAGAAGAGCCTCAATCTACTATTTGTCCCAGAAGGTATGACGGTATGACTAGGGACATTGAATGAGGTTTAGAAAAGAGTCTATTGTTTAGGAATAAGAATACCAAATGAGCATTCTGAAAAAGAAAGGTAATTATCTATTTTTCTTAACATGAATTAATATTAAGAATCAAACAACACTTGGATTTTCTTACAAGGATGATATAGAAGGCAAACAAAATCCATTTTTTTTAACACTATGACAACTTAGAACTAAAATTTTGATATTTAATTCCATGAACACATTGTGCCAAAGAGTCCCTATAGATTGCTGGCTGAATTGATCCCCAAATTAAAATTACCAAAGCAGGATGTCTATCTAAGATCCCTCATTCTAAAATGGCAGCACTTTCTTATTAAGACAAAAAAATTTGTCTCATAACATTTTTTTTTTTACTCTAGGTATGTTCATTTTGGAACCAGATGCTTAGATTTTTCTTAGAAAGAAAAATCAGAATAATTTTGATAAGCCTATCTAATAGCATGAGAAAAGCAGGATAAGTTAGAATAAAAGTAAAAGAAAATTATCATATTTCAGCTTAAGAATTAGAAGTCCCAGATACCAAAAACAAAAAGAGCCAGTGTGCTCATGAGAAGCTGACTCATGGGGCCAGGAAAGGTTTCAAATTGAAAATTGCCTTTAAACTTTTAGTCTAATGTTCATTTAAGAATTTAGGTTTGCACATGATGGGAAGATAGGCATAAGCCCCTTTGAGAAAACCATTAACATGAAATGTTTCCTACCTTAAGGAAAATTCAGAGAAATTGCAAGAAAGATTCTGGCCCATCTAGAGTTTTTATTGGAAAAAAAGAGAAACTCACAAGAAAGTAAATTTTTAACCTTCTGTTTATTGTGAGTGTATAGCCCATCTCTATTCTGTCTGCATGATGCAGGAAAAGAACTGCAAGACGTTAAATACATATTAAAATGACTCGGTACCATTAACATAGGAAGATGGTTTGAAAGAGATTCAAACGGGAACATAGTCAATAAAAAATGAACCTTTTGAAGATTTTTTTCTCCTCTCCCCAACCTTCAGGTCCTGGAGAGATGGATCATGTATGTGTCCCTGAGAATTCCATTTGTACTTGATTCCTCTCAGAGCTGTCCCTCCTCTTTGGAAAGAGCTTCAAAGGTCCTGGAATTTATAGAGCAAAAATTTTAACATCTCTATATCCTACCACAGAATGTTCAGGTTATAATTAGGAAAATCCACTTTGTGCGCAATTAAGTACAAAGAAGTTAATATTTCATGAGAACACGAGAAATCTTCATGGAACCCAAAGGCAGGAATACAGCTGGTCCAAAGAAATTAATGGATCTATTAATTTAAGCTTATAAGAAAATCAGGAAGAAAGTGTTCTTTCTGTCCATCTGGTTACTTTTTCCATATCTGTGTTCCATTTTTTTGCTCTGTAGACTCCTTGAATGAGCTTAAGACTAAATATAACAGAGGAAAGAGTCCATGAACTTGAAGTGAGATTAATAGATATCATCTAATCTCACGAAATCAGCAAAAAAAGAAAGAATAAAATATTAATAGAGCCTTGGTGATCTGGGTACAATATCAAAAGTTTGATCATTCATAGAACTGAAGTTCCAGAGGGAATGAGAAAGAGATCAAGCCAAAAGAATATAATCGAAGAAGTAGCAGAAAACGTCTCAAATTTGGTGAAAAATATAAATGCACAGATTCAAAAAGCTGAGCAAACCTTAAATAAGATAAACTCAAAGAAATCATTTCTAGAAACTCATAATCAAATTCCTAATAACTAAAGATGAGGAAAGAATCTTGAAAGCAACTAGAGGAAAAAGACACATTACATGCAGAGGAACAATAATTTGAAATTCCATGAATTTATTGTCAGGAACAATGAAGCACATAATTTGGTAGAAAGATATTGGTAAAGAAATGAAGATAAAATAACCATAGACCACTAATTCTTTATTTCAGTAATGTATTCTTCAAGAATGAAGGTGAAATAGAAACATTTTATGGTGAAATAAATCTAATAGAAAATTTTATAGAACAAGTATACTTGTTCTAAAAGAAATAATGAAGGATGTTATTTAGGCTGAAAGGAAATGATATCAGAGGGAAATTTACATCTTTAGGAATGGAAGGGAAAAACTGAAATTATTAATATCTGAATAAACATGAAAGATGACATTTTTCATTTTAAGTATTTTCATATATATGACTAATGTAAAAGTTTAAGATCTGATGTTGTTTTCAATATGTATATATAATAATTCAGACAACTGTAAAATAAAGGTCATTGTATAAAGTGTGTCAGTCTTCTACATTTACAGTAAGTGGTATAATATTAACTTAATTAGATGACAAATACCAAAAATCTTCAAACAATTTGAAAGAAGCTAAGGAAATGGCAAGAGTGTACAAAAATATGGGGGAAAGAGGAAACACATAAATAATAAACATAAATCCAACCATATAAAAATACAATAAATAATTAGATCTCAATACTCCAATTAAAAGACTAGGATTGACAGAGTGCGGATGGGCAATCAGGCATATGGTGGCATCAGCTAAAGGTGCTTTCTCTCTGAGCTCAGCTGTGGTTGATAAAGCAGATTGCAGGGCACAATGCTGGTCAGCTTGTCTCTCCCCTCTCCTCTGGGCCTTGTTGCTAGTTGTGCTTCGGGCTGCTCTGTGGCTTTTTTCTCTCCTGGGTTCCTCTCTGAAAGGAAGCTCCTGGACTCCTTCTCTCTGTCTCTGCAGATTTTTCTCTGTATGTCTCTGCATGTTCTCCTGCTTATAAAGCATCCCAGTAAAAGGATTAAGATCCACCCTGGGTTATGCCCTACTGAAGTGATCTAGTCAAAAGGAATGCCCCTTAACTGAATCTAATCAAAAGATCCTATCCACAATAGGTTTACACACACAAGAATGGATTAGCTCTACAGGCATGATCTTCTGAAGTTCACCCAGCTTCAAACTGTCACACCATGTAAACCATAATAATCATAAAAAGGCTGGAGTGGCCAGAGGTGTGGAAAAATTTCATAAGGGAAAATTTGCCCCATAGAAATAAAATTATTAATACATAGGAGCCTCACAATAGAGCCCTAAAATACATGAAGCCATAATTGACAGAATTATAAGGTGAAATACTCAATTCCAGAATCACAGTGGTAGATTTTAACACCATTCTCTCAGCAATCAATAGAACAAATAAATAAAAATTGTCAGTGAGGTCATGGAATATCAAAATTGTATCAACTATCTTGATTTAATTTACAGTTAGAGAACAAAACTTCAATGATGCTGACTGGTTTCAGTTTTAATTCATGATGAAAATATCAACTGAGCTGAGTAGTGGTATGAGAGTCGTATGATTCAGAGGGATCATAATACAATTTTTGAAGTCCATTCACAGTCCCATGCTCCTACCTTCTTGTCTCAACTTAACTCTCCAACACTTCCTTCCTCATCGTCACAGTGGTGATAACCTTGCTACATAATTCACTGAAAGAAAAATAGATAAAATCAGAAGAGAATTACCTCAAGTTCTCAGTACTATTTCTACCTGCAGCTAAGGCCATATATTCTGCTCTTTCCTTCTAATTAAGGCTGTATCCTTCCTCTATGCATATAGCAGCATACAAAAAAGCTTTCATTTCATCCATGATATACAAACCCTTTCTGAACATCACTTTCCTCTTCAATCACTGTCCATTGCTAATCTTCCATTTAAAGCTAAACTCTTTGAAAAGTTTATTAAACTTGTCTAAAATTTGTTCTCTCTCATTCTTTTCTTGAAACTCCTTCAGTCAGGGCTTTGATATCATATATTACTTCACTCTATGAATCCTGTTATTAGAAGTTTATCAATGACTTTTATGTTGATGAATCTAATGGTAAATTCTGCCACCTATCTGAAACATTTGACATAAAAGACCTTGTTCTCTTCCTTGAAGCACTTTCTTACTTGGGTCCAGGACAACACATTTTTCTGGTTTTGCTCCTATATTTCAAGGTGTTTTCTCCAATCTCTCTTGCTGGTTTCTCTTCATTTCTTAACCTCTGTAATTGGATTTCTTCTTTTTCATTTCTCTACTCCCTTGGTGATCTCATCCAGTGTCATGGATGCAAATGTGATCTATATGCTGAGGACTACCAGATTTATAATTTCAGTCTGAATCTTCCCTCAACTCCAGATTTATAATTTCAGTCTGAATCTTCCCTCAACTCCAGACCCTTGAATTAATCTCTCTAATTAGGATACACAATTGAATGCCAGTCCGGCATCTCAAAAATAACAAGTCCTAATTGAGCATGTGGTCTTCCTCCAATAAAACATGCTCTTTCCGGTTTTCCTTATCTCAGTCAAGTGACAACTCTGTCCTTCTAGATGGTCAAATAAAGACCTTGAATTTGTCTCTAACTTCTCTCTTTCTCTCAAATCCAATATCTAATATCCAGTTCATCCACAAATCACATTGCTTCTACCTCAAAGGGAGGGAATCTGAGGACTTCTTTCTGTCTTTAGAGCTAACAACCTGGCTCATGTCACAGTTATCTCTTTCTCTTATTTCAGTAACCTCTCGATTTTTGTTGCTGTTGTTGATTGTTTTGTATGTTTGTGTTTTGTTTTCTTCTATGTTTGTGCCTTTCATCTAATTCTTCAAATCAGCAACTAAAATTAACCTGGTAAAACTTAACTCAGATCATGATGCTTCTCTGATTAGAAACTTGAATGGTTTTCTACTTACTTATGTTAAAATCCAAAATTCTACTCTGATGTAAAAAGCTCTACAAGATCCTTGACCTTAAATCCTATTGCAATCCGACTTCCTCATTCCTCTCAACCACATTTCTCTTTCTCTTACATGCTGGGAATATTGACACCTCATAGTCTCACCAATTTACATTTGACTCACACTGTCACTTCTGTGTTCATTCTGTTATCTCTACTCTAGAATGTAGGCTTCATAAGGAGACAGATTTTTGTTGGCTTCAATAACTGTTGTATATCTAGTATTAGTATAATGCCTATTTCATAGTAAACAGTAAATATTAGCTGAGTGGACGGCAAAACTCTCTCTAATGAGAGGAGTGCACTTCAGTGTTAACAGAACACTGAATCTAGAATCAGAATAAATGGATTTGGGTTGAGGTTCCAACTCTGTCCTATACTTGCAATTTAAAAGTCACTTCCTATTTCTTGGCCTCAATGTTCTAATCTGCACAATGTTTTTTGTGTGTATGTGTGAGAAAAATTAAGATAAAATATATGAAACATCCTAAATTTGTAACAAGTTATAAGCAAGTAAGCTTATAATTCTGGGTTATTTGGTTATTGACTGGTATTAAATAGATATAGATAATATTGCCATCATTTCCCCCTATCTAAATGTCTATCTAAATATCTATTTGGGTAGTCCATCTACTGAAATATAGACAATTGAGTCTAACAATTATTAAGCAATATTTCCAATGCCACAGATCACTTAATAGATACCTATATTAGTTTTCCTGCTGCTAAAACAAATATCAAACAATGAGATGGCTTTTCAACAGGATTTCATTGGCTCACAGATGCAGATGTTAGAAGGCTTGCTTGCTCCTGGTATCTGCTGGCTGTCCAGCAATTTTTGGGGTTTCTTGAATTTCCTGTCACAGGGCAAATCACATGATGTTGTCTTCTCTCTCTTCCAGGTGCCATTGATTTCCAGCTTCTGGCTGTTCCCAGTGGCATCTGTTCCCAGGTTCCATTTCCCTTGTTTATCAGGACATTAGCCATGCTAGATTAACGTCATCCTCATTCAGTTTGGGCACACTTTAGCTAATAATACCTGCAAGGAACCAAACTCAGGTCCCTCACAGGATCTGAGTTTGGGACTTGAACATGCCTTTTGCAGGGGGCATGATTCAATCCTGGACAGTAATGCATAAAGAGGTATTTGCCTTGGATTTTTATCATTATAATGAAGATTCTTGCACCTCACTCTAGACTTCATTTTTTAAATCTCTGAGACTGAATCCTAGCAGGATACATTTTGAGAAAGTATCTCATATCATTTTAATATACATTAATATTTGAGAAAAAAAAAGATTATAGTAAAATAAAACCTAACCAAACCAAATAACTTTTAAGCAGCAGGCCAGATCTCAAGACTTCAATAAACATGGAAAGGCTTTCACATACCACAAAGAAGGACATATTATGCAGGTATTATATTTTATTTGTACATATTCAGTTTTATATGAAGTTTGGAGTGATGTCTGTCTCACTTTGGTATGCCAGCTTCTAAAAAGATAAGTTTACCTCATTTGGAACTGTACTTTTTAGAGATATTTTACTTTTAATTAGTATTCTACAAATAAACTGACACTCAGGGAATTTAGTCACAGTCACCAAAATTTTTGATGTGGGCAATATTTCTCTCTTAATAGTATTTTTGTGATTCTTATCAGGCTTTGTATTATTTGTGACATTGCAACGAGGCTTAAAATAACTTAGATTTTTTTTGAGAAGTTATGAATTAACAAAACAATCATGCATACCATACAGGATTCCCATACATCATCCTAGCACCAACACCTTACATTGTCCTGACACATTTTTACAAACAATGCAAGAACATCATCATAATATTACTGCTATATACAGTCCATAGCTTATGTTTCATATATTTTCCCCACAAACCATCCTATTATTAATGCCATGTATTAGTATTGCATATTTATTTTAGTTCATGGGAGAACATTCTCATATTTGTACTGTTAACCACAGTCCATCATTTACTACAGAGTTCACTGTGTTATACAGTCCCCTGCCTTGTACAGTCAATCCAAAGTATACACTCAGTGGCTCTCAGTTTTCACCCTTGAATTGTGCTGTCATCAGCTTATTCCATTTCAGAATGATTTCATTACTCCAAAAGGAAAAATCCTATACTCCCTTAAAGCTCCCCATTATTGATCCTTAACATTGATATAGTACTTTCTTTGCCATTGCTGTAAAAATATAACAATATTACTGTTAACAATAGTCTATATGTTACCTTAGTCATATTTTTCCCTTGTATCCCCATATTCTTAAAACCTTGTAATAGAGGGACATTCTTATACATGTACTTTTAACCACAATCAACATCTACCACCAACATCACCATATTACACAGTCTCTAGATTATCCTCTAGTCTTCTTTCAATTGACATTAATCTCACTAGACTACCCTTACAGCCACAATAACATTTATAAATCAGCAGTGTTGATTATACTCACTATAATGTATTATCATCAACTCTAACCACTTCCTAACATTTAGCACATCTCAGCAGCTATCAGAACCTAGATATTTTTTTAGGAGGCCTTTGAGGCCTTGTAAGTGATATCAATAAAATATCACATTATGACTATTTCTTTTTAATATTTATAATTATTGTCGTCGGCACTTTTTGGCAACGACACTACTCACAGGGACCGGGGACCAGCTGCCGGCATTGTTCGGCGGCGACCCTGCTTGCCGTGGGGTTTCGGCTTGCCGCCCCTGAGGGGCCACCCAGCCGTCAGGAGGCGAAGGGGTCTCCAAGTGGCCCTCCCTAACCAGATAGGAGATGAAGGGAAACAGTGGGAAAGGGAAGAAGGGGGAAAAGAGGGGGGTTATCGGCTCACTGGCTCAGGGCTCTAAGCTGGCCAGGCTCAGGCGCCCCGAGCACAGCAAGTCGACTGGCTTGCCAGGCACAGGCGTCCCAGGGCATGGTGGGCCAGGTACACAGGAGCCCTACGGACTCAGGCGTCCCTGAGAGCGATGGGCCAGGAATCTGGGATCTGCACATGATGAGGGGTAGGCGGCAGGGAGACTGGTGAAAAGGCAAGCAATGGACGGAGCACACACACCCACTCCAGAGACAGGCTGGGTGACCATGTCTAACTTTATTAGGGAAATACTGCGATTTATAACATGTGGGGGTAAGGGGAGGAGGGAGTGCAACAGAGCAACTCCCGATTGGCGGAGGCAAACAACAAATGGGGAAGCACAACTGGGCGGCTTC
>PVKH010002196.1:0-27844 GCA_004027955.1 Chaetophractus vellerosus
TTGTATCTCAAGGGCCTAGAATAATTAGAGTACATTCTTAATATATGTGTTGACCAAAAAACACAGTTATGGTGATTTTTATCTTTGGAAAAAAGGGAAGATCATCTTATATTCAGAGTTGCTTCATGTTCAGCCATATATAGTATATCTTCAAATCTTCAAGCACCAATTCTGAAATCAGAATTTCTTCTCTTCCACATAATTATTTGGGATATACTGCCAGATCATTCATTGTTTAAATCACAAGGATTTCAGCTGGCCAATATGAGTATTTCCAAAGAAAGGGCCAAGCCCAAAAGCTCTAGTTTTAGAGGACTCACCCTGAACCCCTGACATGGCTCAGAGATTAAGTCAGGTGTTTTGTTCTAACACTTGACCAGCAACCTTAGCCCTCTATGGGATTTACTACCTGACAAGAGCCAAAGCCATGGAGAAAGGCGACATTCAACCCATTTTACAAAAAGTAAAATGATTCCAATGGTCTGGGCAAAGTCCCAAGATAGAATGATCCCTTCTTCCTCACCAACTGTATTTCAATACTCTTCATATGATTTTGCAACCCAAGTGCTCTTGAATTTTTGGAGCTTCTTGTGAGCTATATTCTACTATTGAGACTAGAAATAAAATCAATTCAACCTTAGTTGCGCCAAGCCCTCTATATACATGTTTGTCCTTATTCTCTACCACTACACTGACAGCGCTTAAGTGAAGAACTGATTCGTGGCTGAATTTCTGTAGTCTCACAGGACTTTTCCCAGTGACCAAAGGTTAAGTTTCAACACCTAATGTACTTCAGGGAATGAACCAATTTCTATAAGCAAAGATTATCATCTTGAATTCTGAACTGAGTAGGTAATTTAAACTTCCAATAATTCCAATATTTTGGAATTCCAATAATTTGCACTGTTAACCACAGAACATAAGGTTTTACATCTTAAAACTTCGATACAGATCCTAGTTGCCTCTAATACCTTCTCTGAGGTTGACTAACCACAACTTTCAATGACCTTGGCTACAGAGATTCATTAACTGAAAAACTAACAACATTCAGCTCCGTTTTTGCTTATCATTACGTGGAACACACAATATAGAATTCAGCATTGCACAGTCTCTGCCTATACACTCAGAGCCTACACCAGAAGGGACAGACTCATAAAGCAAGGATAGTAAAATATCCATAGTCGGGAAATGAGTTATGAGGGAACCAGGAAAAACTTTTATTAAGGCATTTATTTAAGGGATCAGTTATAAGCAGCGCAAGAAACAAAACCACTATCCAGTACTTACATGTGCACACAGTATTTTGGGATAATAGTATTCTCCCATAGCACACTGTTAACTGACATATTTATATGTACATTCATAAATATTTTTAAATCAATTTAAATCCTCCTTGTATGTATTGTGTCTTTTCGACATCTATTTTCCTTTACCATTACACTGAAAGCTTTTAGGTGAAACACTGAGTTGGGGTGATTTTGTCTTTTCCCTGTGACCAATGGGAAAGTAGTCTGTGCTCAGAAGTAACTGAACAAATGCTATCAGCAAACAGAGGCATAGAAATAGCAGTGAACAACTACCTAAGACTCTAGTAAAAGTTCTGTAGGACTGAGCTAGTGAGGTACACTAGTTATTCATACTCTAGCTATCAATGCACTCCATTGTTCAGAGCCTGCCTACCACCCACGTAGCCTGATGAGGAATTATAGCCAACACAAGATGATGTCTTCATTCTGTTGCGACACATAATCTTTACCACAAAACAAAAGCTATGGAAAAGACTCCATCAAACTAGGGATGGAGAGGTTTATAAGCCATCCCCAGCTCAGCCAGTAATTTGCTTAGTACCTTTGGGAAGCCTTTTATCACCTCTGCAGCTAGGGTTTTCTCACCAGCAAAATGAAAGGGGGACTAGATAGATGTTCAATAAGGTCTCATCCAGTTCCAAATATTTATGAGTTTATTTTTGCACCAACGTGAAATAGGAGCAAGATGACATACATTTAAAGGGGATGGAATATCACCTATATTATTAAACCAGAAATATTGTAGGTCATTGACCTTATTTCTGTGAACTCACAATATCTATTCAACAAACAAAAGAATGACAGGGCTTTCTGCAAATGCCTCCTGATATTTGGAAAAAGCACAGTGCCACCTTTAGCTAGTATTTTGTTGTTACACCTTCAGTGACCTCATCTAAAAGAATTTAGATTCAAGTATCAAGATTCAGGCATTAAAGCAATTTCTCAATCTAGAGGGAAAAAATTGTCACTATATTCCTTGATGTTGTATTTTCTCATTAATTAATTATCATAATTAAGCATCACTTTCCAAGAAATCCAACGTTATTCTAAAAGTTACAAGTCATCTAACTTAAAAATAAAAACAAACACCAAGTTCCATAACTACCAATCTACCACATACTGATATTTAAAGACCAGAAAAACATCACAGAAAAATCTGGATAATAAAATGCACTAGGAAAATATACCTTTTGGTCTGGAAGCCAGTTTAAAATCAGAGATGTTCTTCAGGAGCATCGAACATGCCAAACAATTGACAGTGTTCTCAGTCTTAGCTCACTGTCACACTTACTAAGTTCTCTTTCTTTCTAAATAAGTCAGCAGTAATATAACTGTACTTGTTAAAGTGCGCATTATCACTATGCAGCCAATTATAAAACTTCCCACGAGTAACCGTTATTGCTTCAAAAGCAAAGTATTTCCTGACTCTGCAATCAGGAAATACATGGATTGTTCATGACTAATGAGCAAAAGTTTTAGATTTTTTAAAAAAAGAAACGCTTTAATTTTTACAATCATTGTCTTTCTTATGCTGTTAAACTACAAATGTCTGAGAATTATTAACTATGAAGATAAAATATTAATCTATAGTACAATGTCTTATTTCCACACAGAGTTCACTAATAAAAAGATGAATTTCAGCAAACTTTTAAAAATGGATACAAATATGAATGTGAGAATAAGTTTCTTAAAACAGAGCAAAGAAATAAAACTGGGTCAATTATTTTTCACAATTGATATGAACTATAAATACTTGATTCATTATTAACCTTTTAATAATAATTATAGTAGGCAGAGGGAGATTTGGATAAGTATTTTTTAAAAAGGAAAGTTGAGGAAAAACATTAGGAAACTTCACAAGTAAACTGAAAAAACTGCCTAGTGAATTTGACTAACAATTTAAGCTAGTCTCACCCATATAAAGACAGACAGTATAGAAAAGGCACATATTTGTTTTGGAAGTAATACCTACCTTCAAGGGAAAAGTAGATGTTCTTTCTAATTTTGTTTTGCTTCAGAAACTATTAAGATTAGCTCATAGACTGTCCAGGCAACATGGAGAAGATGTTGAAAGTATAATGAAAGCATTTTGGCAAATGACTTATTTGGACATTCAATGTTTATCATTTTTATTTAACATTTTAAAATCTAATCTTCTACTAATGGAAATGATCAGGAGGTATATTTAAGTCATGAAATAGTTCCCTTATATTAAGGAAGAACCATGCATTCCTAAGGCCTCGTGAGGTTTTTCCAGCTCCAGCTACCTTGGAAAACTACCCAGTCTAGGCTGTTGTTTTAAGGTCAGGCTGTCCGACAATCTCAACAAGAAATAAAACATTATTTTTAAATCATTTTACTTTTATCCTTAACCTCCTCAGAAAGATACTTTGTATTTGGTTAAACCCTAAATTATTGTTTTAAGGAACATTTTCCACAGCAAAATGAAGTCTAATTTTTCACTGGGTCTAAATTCAGAATAGACTAGAGACATAAAGTGATTTTAAAATCACAGAATTTTAAAACCAAAGTCACCCTTTAGGTAGCACTGGTCCCAAAACTATCTTGCTTCACAGATGTGGAAACAAACGGCTTATATCTAAATTGTAAACTAATAAAGAGGAAAATGTGATTACAAGAGACCAGACTATTTGGGGCCAAAGAAAGCAAAATCTCTGAGTTAAACCAGGGTCATACAAGTAGCTTTGTTTTAGAAACTTGGGCTATGAGCCAAGACAGTTTCCTCTCCAGTCCAGGTTTCAGACATTTTCAGTTCTTAGATACTCTCAGCTGCTTTGCTCCAGAGCCATTTATAGTTCAGCTCTTCTCCAACCCCTGGTTTCTTGGTCCAGAGATAAATTCCTTAAACTTTTCTCACCTCTGATTCTGTCTCACAACTCATATCATTTAATTCCTTCCATGAAGGTGTAACTTGTGCTTTCTTACCCTACAGCCACTGAAAGTTTGCAAAAGTGACCAGGTACAAAATATAAGGATAATTCACAGGGAAAAAATCTGGGAATCCTGCAATTTGATTAAAAGAATGGAATCCTCTTAGAAGTGAGTTTAGTGCTAGAGAGATGGAATGAAACAGAAGACAGGTTGAGTGGTTAAGAAGTTAGATGGCAAAGAAGCAGGCAAGACAGTCCTTTCCAAATTCCCCTTCATAAGCAAAATCGGTATTTTAGAGGGGAAGCAGTCCACAGC
The DNA here is from genome assembly GCA_004027955.1 of Chaetophractus vellerosus. Lineage (NCBI taxonomy): Eukaryota > Metazoa > Chordata > Mammalia > Cingulata > Chlamyphoridae > Chaetophractus > Chaetophractus vellerosus. The sequence goes on from PVKH010002196.1 coordinate 4,515, forward strand.
ATGGCATATTCAAAAAGCAGCTAAATGTCCCCACTCCAATCCCTACTGTTATCTATAGAAAAGACACAAAACCCTCTCAGCCTCAGATTTTTCAACTGCAAAATGGCAATCATAATGCTGATCTAAGAGGGAAGCTGGAAAAATTAAATTAAATGTGTAAATGTGTCTGGCACAGTGAGGGGATAGTGAAAGCATTCAATAATCTTTAGTTATATCTAAAATCTAAGTCTGATTCTCACTAAGTAAGAAGAGATGGAAGAAGTGAGAAGCTGCTGCTAAAAAAAAAAAATCCTGCCTTCATGGAATCTACATTGTAGTGGGAGAGAAAAATAATAAACAAGGTAAAAAATATAAAGGATTTTAGGTTTTAAAAATTCCAAGGAGAACAATAATGCAGGGAAAGGGGACAGAAAATTGGGAGGAGGTGGCAGAGCAGTTGCAATTTTAGGGGAAGGCCTCAGTGATAAGATGATACTGAGTAAAGACCTGATATCAGGGGAAAGAACATTCCAGGCAGACAGAACTCTAAGTACAAAGGTCCTGAGGCAGGAATTTTCCTGGCAGGTTCACTGAACTGTCAGAGTCAGTGGGGCTCAAGCAAGTGAGCGAGCAGGAATGGAAAGAGGAGATTATTGAAGTGGCAATTGCAGAGGAATAGCAGGGATCTAAATCATGCAGAGCCTTGAGAGGAACTGGGACTTTACACTCCGTGAAAAAGGAAGCCGCTGGCAGGGTGAGATGACAAGATCTAAGTTCTATTTGTTTTTTTAAACAAATTAATTTTATCGATCCATATCAATGAAGCATATAATTCATCCAAAGGGTACAATCAATGGTATTTGGTGTAATCACATACTTGAGCATTCATCACTTCAATCATTATTAGAGCATTTTCATTATTTCAATAATAATAATAAATAAATAAAAGGCAAACAAGAAAATTCTTCACCTCTCAATCTCCCTATGCTTGCCCTGCTCCATATAGCTGCTATTTCTGGCTATTCTTACACACTTATTTTATTTATTAATTAAGTAGTTTTGTTGAGATATATTCACATACCATGTGATCCATACAAAGTATATAATCAATGGCTTTTAGTATAATCACAATGTTGTGCATTCATCACCACAAAGAATATTAGAACAATTTCATTACTCCAAAAAGAAAAACTCCACATCCCTTAGCATTCCTTCCCTAGTCCTACATAACCACTAATCTAATTTCATCTTTATAAATTGACTTATATTTACATTTCATATAAATGGAATCATACAATATGTAGTACTTTTTCTGGTTTCTTTCACTTAGCATAATGTGGTGTGTTTTTTTTGTCTGATTAACATCTTGAGGTATTAACACACATTTGTTCAGTTTCAAAGAAAGAGAGTCTTACATATCCAATTTTACCCATATTCATATTTCACATGCGGTTTTAGTTGCTATACAGTCCCATGTTACATTTTTTAGCTTTCCTTTTAGTAACATACATTACCTTAGACTTTCTCTTTAAACCACTTTCATAACCACATAATAGTACTGCTAGTTACAAACATTATGTTGGGCTTTCACCTTTTCTGTTCATTTCCAAAGATTAACACACATCCTTTTTACCAATTCTGCACAAGTTAGCGTTAGCTTTCCATTCTCTAACCTCATTCTATTTTCCGGTGACCAATATTTAAGTTATTAATTCCATAAGAGTACGCAATCAATTTCGTTCATATTAGCGCAATCATACGGTATTTTTCCTTTTGTGTCTGGCTTGCTTCACTCACATAATGTCCTCCAGGTTCATCCATGTTGTCATATGCTTTATGACTTCATTTCTTCTTACCACTGCATAATACTCCATCATGTAAATACACCACACTTAGTTTATCCATTCATTGGTTGATGGACACCTGGGTTCGCAATCGTGAATAAAGTCGCTATGAACATCGGTGTGCAGATGTCTGTTCATGTCACTGCTCTCAGTTCGTCTGGGTATATATCCAGTAGTGGTATTGCCGGGTCACGTGGCAAATCTATATTCAACTTTAGGAACTGCCAAACAGTCCTCCACAGTGGCTGTACCATTCTACATTCCCAGCAACATTGAATAAGTGTTCCTATCTCTCCACATCCTCTCCAACACTTCTAGTTCTCTGTCTTTTTAATAGTGGTCATTCTGATAGGTGTGAAATGATATCTCTTAGCTTTAATTTGCATTTCCTTAATTGCTAGTGACACTGAACATTTTTTCATGTATTTTTTTGCATTTGTATTTCTCCTTTCGACAAATGCCTACCCAAGTCTTTTGCCCATTTTTTAATCAGGTCATTTGTCTTTTTTGTTGAGTTGTAGCATCTCTTTATCATGAATACTAAACCCTTATGGATATGTGATTTCCCAATATTTTTTCCCATTGAGCTGGATGTCTTTTCACCCTTTTGACAAAGTCCTGTGAGGTGCAAAAGGGTTTAATTTTCAGGAGGTCCAATTTATTTTTTCTTTTGTTGCTCATGCTTTGGGTATAAAGTCCAAGAAACCACTACCTACTACAAGGTCTTTAAGATCTTTCCTTACATTTTCCTCTAGTAGTTTTATGGTCTTGGCTTTTATATTTAGGTCTTTGATTCATTTTTAGTTGATTCTTGTATAAGGAGAGAGATAGGGGTACTCTTTCATTCTTTTAGTTATGGATCTCCCATTCTCCCAGCACCATTTGTTGAAGAGACTGTTCGGTCCATTAACATGACTTTGGTAAGTTTGTCGAAAACCAGTTGGCCATAGAGGTGAGGGTTTATTTCTGGATTCTCAATTCTATTCCACTGATCAATGTGTCTATCTTTATGCCAATACCATGCTGTTTTGACCAATGTAGCTTTGTAATGTGTTTCAAGGTCAGGCAGTGAAATTCTTCCCACATCATTCTTCTTTTTTAGAATGCTTTTGGCTATTCAGGTGTACTTTCCCTTCCAAATAAATTTGGTAATTGCCTTTTCTATTTCTGTAAAGTAGGTTAATGGAATTTTGATTGGCATTGCATTGAATCTATAAATTAGTTCAGGTAGGATTGACATCTTCACAATATTTAGTCTTCCAATCCATGAACGTGGAGTATCTTTCCATTTGTTTAGGCATTCATTAATTTCTTTTAGCATTGTTTTGTATTGCTAGGTGTTTAAGTCTTCTTGTTGCTATTGTACATGGAATTTTTTCCCTGATTTCCTCCTCAGATTGTTCAAAACTAGTGTACAAAAACAATACTGATTTTTGTGTGTTGGTCTTGTATCCTGCCACGTTGCTGAACTTATTAGCTCAAGTAGCTGTGTTGCAGACATTTCACAATTTTTTAAATATAGGATCATGTCATCTGCAGATAATGAGAATTTTACTTCCTCTTTTCCTATTTGGATGTCTTTTTTTTTCTTGTGTAATTGTTCCAGATAGAACTTCTAGCATAATGTTGAAAAACAATGGTGACAGAAGGCATCCTTGACTTGTTTCCAATCTTAGAGGGAAAACTTTCAACCTTTCCCCATTGAGTATGATGCTGGCTGTGGGTTTTTCATATATGCCTTTTATCATATTGAGGAATTTTCCTTCTATTCCTATTTTTGAAGTGTTTTTATCAAGAAAGGATGCTGGATTTTGCCCAATGCCTTTTCTGCATTAATCGAGATTATCATGTGGGTTTTTTCCTTCAATTCGTTAATGTGGTATATTATGTAATTGATTTTCTTATGCTGAACCACCCTTGCATACCAGGAATAAATCCCACTTGGTCATGATGTATAAGTCTTTTGATATGCTGTTGGATTCTATTTGCAAGAATAGTTGTTTAGAATTTTTACATGTATGCCCATTAGAGAGATTGGTCTGTGGTCTTCTTCTCTTGTCGTATCTTTACCTGGCTTTGGTATTAGGGTGATGTTGGCTTCATAAATGTGTTGGGCAATTTTCCCTCCTCTTCAATTTTTTAGAAGAGTTTAAACAGGATTAGTGTTAATTCTTCTTGAAATGCTTGGTAGAATTCACCTGTGAGGCCATCCAGTCCTAGAATTCTCTTTGTTGGGAGATTTCTGATGACGGATTCAATCTCTTTGGTTTGTTAAGTTGTATTTCTTTTAGTGTCAATGTAGTTTTTTGTGCATTTCTAGGAATTTGTCTGTTTCATCTAGGTTGTCTAGTTTGTTGGCATACAGTTTCTCATAATATCCTCTTATGATCCTTTTTATTTCTGTGAGGTCAGTCATAACATCTCCCCTTTCATTTCTGTTTTTATTTATTTGCATCAGTATGACAGAAGATCCTGCCTGAGGCTAAGAACCTCGTAATTCAAACTTTCTCAGAGGCAGTTCTCCAGCCTTTGCTGGTAGCCCCCTCCCTTTTCCTGGGTGGGAAATAATTCCACTCCCCTCTGCATGCTCAACAACCAGTCCCAGTCAGTAGAGAGGGAGATTGAGAGGGTGGGATCTCTTTAGTTCCTTGCCAGCCCCCAGGGCAAACAATGACATGCCCCCAACCCCCCAGCCTGGAAGAGCTTGTGGGATACAGCAGACCAAATTTTGGGGTCAAAAAGTGAGTTAGCCTTTGGCTGTGTCCCTTTCTCTCCCCTTTCCTGGGGAGGTGGATCCTTGGGGCCCTCTTTTTCTGTAGCCACTGGCTCCAAGGCCTGAGAATTCAAAAGTGTCTACAGTGTGGTGGAGGGTGCCGGCAACTGTAGCTGTGGCTTTTAACTCACAGTTTTGCTGTCACGGTTCTTTTCCTTTGCCCTTCTCTCTTCTGGGCAGTTTCTGGCCTTCCCCTGGTGTCCTAAACCGTAGAGGGTTTTTTGGGAGTGACCAATATGAGATCATGGGTGACTTTGACAAGAAAAGTTTTGGTGGCGTGCTGAGGACAAAAGCCTTATTGGAGGAGGTTCAAAAGAGAACTGCAGGAATGAAATCCAAAACAACAGGTACAGACAATCCCATTAGGGGCAGTGTCTGCGGTGCAAGTGAGTCAAGAGAGGGTTCTTCCAGAGATGGAACAGATGACAGCTTCCAATAATGAATCTCTAAGCATGAAGGGGAAAATGATTTAGATAAAGAGGGCAAAACTTCTGGAGCAATATCCTTAAGTAGACAAGAGGAGAAAGAATCTAGGGCACAAAGGAGAAGGTTGAACTGAGCCAGAGGCATGGAGAGTTCATTTACCAAGGAAAAGGGAGAATATAAAGGCACAGATAGAGGTAAAAGAGGTGGTGGAAGCTAGCAGCATTTCTACTATGATTGATTTAATTTACTCAGTTAAAGAAAAAGCACAGTTACCAGCTGAGGTGAGGATGGGGACAGAGATCTAACAGTATTGAACATTTAACTTAATTTGAAGCTGACTGAAAGCGAAACTGTGAGAAGAGCTACCCTTTCTGTGCTCTGATGTTGGCAAAACATGACTCCTACAACCCCTACATGGGAGCATTTGCATTTTAATCTATGATTTAACTTGAGAACTCAAAGGAGCTTAGGAGCAACTCGGGAATTAGCCAATAATTAGAAGAGAGGTTTTGCACCCTAAAATAAAATCAAGGAGGTAAAATCACTTCTCTTCCTAGGATAAGATTGGGTGCTATCCTATATAAGTAATACTTACAAAAGGAATACATTTTAGAAAAATTTTGAGGATAGTTAGGCCACAAAATGCTGTTCTGTACCTAGCCAAAATACCATGATATAATTAACATGCAATTTGATTATAAAGTGAGAATTCTATACTTCTTTTAAAGATATGATCAAAAGGTGAAAATAAAAAACAAAGTCAACAATGCAAGAAAATCAAACTTCTTAGAAATATGTAATCAAGAAAGCTAGTCTTCCTTTTTATAATTATAATAATAACATGGAATAGGGACATCTGAGAAATACCCTAAGAAGTTGTATTAATTAATTTTATTTATTTATGCTGGAAGTATGAGACCCTCAGTTTGGAATACAACATATGCCCTTACCCAAGCACAAAGTACTTTCAATGTGAGATCAACCTACTAGCTGCTTAGCAACAGGGCACTTTGTATTCACCAAATTAGTCCTATTATTTGCTTAATCTATTTACTCCAACGAACACTAGAGGGAGCTTTCCCACATGGACTATTTCATCTAAGCAAATAAATAAATAAATAAATAAAAATTTTAAAGTTTCTTATAACACTGAAAAAATGCCACTGCTTGTAAATATTATTACTAGTGCTCTCATTTTAGGTTCATAAAATTAAATACTGCCAAGTAAATTGTTGGTATTTTAACTGGTTAGACAAGTTTGGCAATAAAATCATTAAGTCAATGAATTAGACTGAAAAAAACAGGCTTTAACAAAATCAGCATTTGATGGCACTTAATCTGTTATATATTTTCACATAAGACATAATTAACATAATAAGAAAAATATGTGCTGGTCCTTTATCATGACACATGAAAGTATAAAGTCATCTAAACAAATTGCTAAATTAGACACTTAGGATGTAGTTTTAACATATGCTATGTCTGAATTTGTGAGAAAGAAACCTTTCAGGCAAGGCTTAGTTGTGCAACAGAATAAGGTCTTGGGAAAAGGCACAAGGGAGCGAAGGGGAAGTCCAGAGGGACCTGGACATGACAGGCTCCAGCCAAGATCAGTAGATAAAGCTGTAATATTATCAGTAAACAAAAAACGCCAAGGACTTCTCAGAAACCTATTTTTGCCCTGGCCTTCCACATTACTTCAGATATTTATACCACCACAACAGATGTGTCACCTTGCAAATGAAAATAATATGACATTTCTAAACTTTTTTCAGTGATATTGGTTACTTGCAAACACTATTAATTACTCAATGTGCTATGTCTCTCCTTCAAAGAAGTAAATTCCTAACTGCATGCCGCCCAAGCATAAAAAGAAAAATGTATATTCATCTCACTCCAAACTTAGGCTAGAAGTAGGGTCAAGAGCTAGCAAGCAGATGCCTCGTCCATGACCCAGCCTTGCACTTTCCATGCTTCAAGGAGAAGTGCTGGTCTCCACGTAGTAACTATTTACACTAGAGCTCTACCTGCTGCACTATCTCCAATCCTCACAGTAGAACTGAGCCCCATGAAACAACCTGAGGCATAACTCAAAGTGCCCAATACAGATGCTCCCAGGAAAAATGAATATTATGAAATTTTGCAGCAAGACTTGCCTTTCTGGCCCTCATTCCTTTCACCTATTTGGGACTACAAGCTAGTATCACTTAGAAAAGGTTCTGAAGAGCAAAAAATCTTTTTCATAGCTAATACTGGCTGTTTAAAGATACTCTTGTTTGTTAAGGCTCCTTTCCCCTTTTTCTGTTGGTATGATCTGGCTAAATGACACCAAGGGAAAGTGCATAACTTTTAGGTAATTTGAAAAAACTGACTTTCCTGTCCTCTTTGATTCCAAGAAAACAATGAAAGGCTCAAGCCTTTAGAATCCTGTCGGAAGAAGGTATTCTTTCTATGTGCCTCACAGATTCTGGTTGAAATCAGATTAATAAATATAGTACTTCTAGAAAGAAGAAACTTCTACCATTAAAGACTCTGAAATGTCACCATTTTGTTTGAAAGTACCTGTAAAAGAGTATACTGTGCCACGCATTACCCAGCCCATAGGAGGCTTTAAGCACCCATGCCTGTGCATTGAGGACAAGTCCCCTGCCCTTCAACAGAGCTCAATCACACCTTGAGTCTTTCATGATGCTATTATTCCTGTAAACTTTGGTAATTCAGTATACCAAAGAAAAACAATGACAAAAAAATATTTTTTACTTATTCAATCTTATGTGTGTCAAACATATGTCAAGTTTTAACTTCTTAAAGGAAGCACATACTTTAGAATTTTAAGTAGAATTTATGGTACTATAATATTTTCATGATGTAATATAATAGCCTTAATTCTCTAATACTTAAAACACGTCCTCAAATCTATATTAAAAGGATTAATAATTACAGCATGTTTCAATAATTCAGCATTATAATTACCATGACCAAAGACAAAAGAAATTAAGGCAGTCTGTTCAGCAGTTATTAATAATTAACCTGCAAAGTGTGATAATGTAGCCAGAATTCAATTTCATTAAAATTCCAAAACAAAGACTGTCTGAGCTGCATCTTGCAAAAATTCACAACTTCAAAGTCAGAAACCAATTGAAGCAAACTAACAGCCAAAGAACAATAAGATGATTCTAATAAATCACTGATGAAATATAAATCAGCTGTGATAGACACTGCTTTGTCTAAATAGCAACCACCTTAATTTAAACCAAATTGTTGTAGTAGACACTGCCAGTCCTTGCACCCTCCTCTTAATACTCCCAGCCCCCTCTAAGTCAGCCACTTTAAAGGGTATGTAATCCCAGCTGGTCCAGTGACAGATACAAGGCTAGGCATTTTCTGTAAATCTAAACATGCTCTAAAAACTAAAGTCTATTAAAAATAATAAGTTGAGGGGGCAGATGTGGCTCAAATGGTTGGGCGTCTCTCTCCTATATGAGGGACCTGGGTTCAATCCCCAGGAAAATGGATAAAGGTAAATAAATAAATAAATAAATAAATAAATAAATAAATAAATCTCAAAAAAAACTAATAGTAAGTTGAGAAAATGATCAGAGAGGCCATAAGTGGTTAATTGGCTCAAGTTTAGAAGGTTCAGATAACAATGGGTACACAGTTCAGGAGAATAAGATCTTTGATACACTCTTTATTAACATTTATGAAATGAATTTCTATAGTACCTTCCAAAGCTTCCTATCTATGCTTCCATAAAACTTCCAGGGGAACAGACATGGCTCAAGCAGTTAAGCACCTGCTTCTCACATGGGAGGTCCCGGGTTCAGTCCCCGGTGCCTCCTGAAAAAACAGAAATAAACAACAAACAAACGAATGAGGAAGCCAACTCAGGGGAACCGATGTGGCTCAGTGATTGAGCGCCAGCTTCCCACATACGAGGTCCCAGGTTCAATTCCCAGCCCCAGTACTGCAAAAAAAAATTAAAAAGAAACACTTTCAGAATTTCCTATATGGCATGCTGATTGGGTAAATTTACTAATTGATAAATCTTAGCTTCTACTTTAAGGACAAAATGAACTTATGAAGTACAACACCTGAAAAAAAAAAAGAATATAAACATCTCAACCTATAAAGCTAAAGCCGCGACTGAATTTAAGAGCAGAAAATTTCACAAATATCCTCTATAAATTACTCTGAAAGGAGTAGATGTCGCTCAAGCAGTTAAGCACGTGCTTCCCACATATGAGGTCATGGATTCAATCTCCAGCCCCCCGGGGACCTCAAAAAATAAAAAAATTGCTCTGACAGTAAACAAGAAAACAAAAAGGAAAAGGAAAATGACTTGCGCAAAGTCACAGAGCTAAATTATTTTGTTTACATAAATGAGAATTATATATCCATATACACAGAATTGTGAATTAGACACACAAACACAGCTTTTTGGGATATATCTATTTAAATAACTTAAATCTCCAAAGTTCAACTGAAATCAACATCTTCAAGGCCAAATATTATCACAGTGCATGAGTATACATTACTTTATGGAACTGTTTAGATTTGCTTCCAACCTCCCTTAATTTTAAGGGGTATGACAGCAGGGAGATGTACATCACACTATACCCCAGGTCTGGCAGAGTGCCTAAAATTAGGTCTGTACTCAATAAATGAATTTATTTAATGAATGAATTGCTTTAGAAACCCAATGACCTCTTGTGTAATATGGAATCTTATTACCAAAATATCTACTTGCCTTACATCTGTTACAAACACATACTACTAAATGCTGCACAAAGAGTAAACATTAAAGATATATGATGGTTAACTGATTTCAGAAATGGGGCCTCACAGAGCCCCATTTCAGAAAATGATTCATCAGCTTACTAGTCAGTTAAAACTCCCAGGCAAGAGATCACCAACTAAAGAGGCATTTATCATTACCGATACAATCAAAATATCTAAATGAAAGTTAGTGTTTAAAGGAATCATTTTTGTTAATTTGACTCTTCTGTTAAATGGCAGACAATTTCAAATCTGAGATATCTCTCTATAAAAAAATAATGAACTAGGTGAGTAAGACTAAAATATTTTAAAGTCTTTAAGGGATGTACCACTGAATTTATAAACAATCAATTCCCCATTTTCTTCACTCCACCTCCTCAGTATTTTGTGTTCCTACACTTAAATTTATCTACTCTTTATGAAGAATAAAAAACGCCAGTAAACTCAAACCTTCTTATAATATACCACAGTTTCCAAAGTAAACATACATGTAGTCTCCAAATTTTCTGCTGTTCTACCACTGGAAGAGTTTTCATATCAACATCCACTAGGATAGAAGAAAGTTTCTGTTCGAGGAAGATGTCCTTGCCTTTTCTCCTTCTTTTACTCCAACATGAATGGAGAGCTAACACGTTTTTCCCATAGTTGGAGGGCATGAGAAATGGTATCTGAATCATTCCTTTGGAACCTAAAAAGTAAAAGACAGATTGCATAGTTTCTCTGAAGGAAAATCTGAGGAAAGTTTGCTTCTTTATTAGAATACCCTCACTCTCAAACTTTAGCATGGAAATGATGTATGAATATTTTCCATGAATATGTACACAAGAGAGAACTGCCATAGATTGTTGACTGCTATAGGCTGCCATAGATGGTTGACCGATGGGTGAAAAGACCTCATGATAAAGAGGCTGGGACTGAACTAGAAAAAATTTACTCTTCATTATATCTACTCTGCTCAATTGTGATAGGGCCACAAGCATTACAGTTAGAAAGACCTGGGTTCTATTCCCAGCTCCGTCACTTACTAGTTACATGAAATTTAGGCATACTATTTAACATCTCTTAGCTTCAGCAGCGGCATCTAAAAAATAGAGATAATACCCATAACCCATAAAAACTGTGAAAATAAAATGTCTGTAAAACACTTAACATTGTGTCTGAGATAGTAAGTTCTCAATAAATAGTAACTATTCTAATCATCATCATCATCCAACTACATGAAGTAAAGCCTCCAATTCAATGTGAGGAGATTGTCACCTTCCCACAAACAAACACTAGTTCATCTTTATGGTCCTCACAGTCCAGTGGTTGAATGTGCTACATCTATTTCTCATTTATTTTAATGTTTAAATGATTGTACCTGGTTTTGCACTTTTAGTCTTAGGAATTTTTGTTTCAGAAATAATTCAAGTGGTAGTAAGTGTTGACTATTTCAAGTTGTAGGATTTTGCTAATGATTTCAACTCCTTCTGTATTCTTTATAACATGAGTATCAGAAACTATCTCACATTTTGTTCCAACACATGGGCAAAACTTTCTGACAATTCACCCTGAAATAAACCCTGTCACTAGCTGCTTCTTTGTTGCTCAAATACCAATCAAGTCTATGCCCAAATACATGCCTTCTCTATAAAATGCCATCATTTTGGTCTCATTCAACTTTTTAAAAAACTTATCAAATTCCTTTTCATTGCAACAAGCCGAACAGATAGAGACACCAGGTGCTAGATGTTATTCATACAAACAATAAAAACTAAATGGCTCCTCTCCTCTGAAAGCACAAACTCTAAAACAAATACAAACACAAAACAATACTAGGAAATAAGTGCTGTACAGGTGCATGTTTATAGTGCCAATCTATGAATATGGAAGTGAAACTAATAAAATACTAGCAAACAATATAATAGTGTACTAAAAGAATGAGACAGCACATATCTGTAACAGAATACAAAGATAGCTGAACATTAAGAAATCTACTGACTTCACATGAATAAGTCAACAAAGAAAAGTCACAGTATCTTGAGAGATACTGAGAAGGTAAAAGTCAACATTTATTTCTGTTTAACAAAACTCAGTAACTAGGAGTAAAAGGATGCTTCCTTAAATGATGAGTATGTAAATATTGAAATAGTAGACATATTTTCATTAAAGGGAATAGAACAAGCACATCTATTATCACGCCTAATTTCACACTGTGGAGTTGTAGATACCGCAGTATGATAAGAAATAGATACAAAAGATATAAACACCAGAAATTAGATAAAAATTATCATTATTTTGCAAATGACATGATTATATATCTAGAGACCGCCCCCAAAATTATCAAGAAAAACTATTAGAACTAATAAGGTGCCAAAATATGCAATAAATATACAGTAATTAAAATTTTCACTATAAAAATAAAGCAGCTCCAAAATATAACAGAAGTGAAAATTTCATTTACAATAGCAAAAGAAAACAAAAGAGCTAGAAATTTCCTTTTAAAAATGTGCAGAGCTCATGGAAAGAGCACTAAAAATTTCTACCAAGGAACATAAGAAAAGATTTGAATAAATAGAAAGCCATCCATGAATTTTAATGTAAATATTCTTTATTTTAATCCTTCTCAAGTAAATACATTGAGACAATGTAATTTGAAAGAAAATACAATGGAAATTTCTTGACTAAATCATTCTAAAGTTGACTTAGAATAAAAATGATAGAGACCAGTCAAAATTCGGGGGAGGGGGGAATCAGGAGGGTGGAAGAGAACTTTCACAGGGAACTTGGAAAACAAATATAAAAATGCACAGCTGAAGCTGGAGTGTCCTGGATGGGCCAGACTTCAGAGAGCCTGAGAAGTCGTTCAAGGATTTCTATGTGTTTCTAAAAGATTTCCTGTAAGTAGCTAGATTAGTTTGGGAGACATTGCTACAGTTCACATAAAATTTAATAATTAGGAGAACAAATACCATTAACCTAAGAGGTAAAAATTAATATCTCATTTTAAAGATGAGGAGACTGAGGCACAGCAACATTAAGCAACTTGCCTGAAGTCCCACAGCTAGTAAATGCCAAACTAGAATATGAGAAATCTTCAAATCAGTCAAATACAATGGAATTATTCATCAAATAATGTTTGGATCATTGATTAACTATTTGGGTATTTTAAAGTTAAATTCTTTATAACATATATAAAAATATTCCATATGAATTAGAGAATTAAGTGAACATATAACAACACTAGAAAAATTATTAGAAGCAGGAAACAATTAAAAAAAGAAACCTAAGGGAAGAATAATTCAAAATAAAAAAGCAATGGAAGGGAAAGATTGATACATCTGGCAATATAAAAATTTTAAAGCTGTGTAAGTCAAAATTACCAATCAAATGTAAAAGGTAACTATATTAGGAAAAATATTAACATATGTATGGAAATACATAGTGGTATGACATGTGAATATATAAATATATATATCTTAATCCTTTCCCTGATTTTACATATTCACACATCATACTACTATATATACATATCAGGTAAAGGATTAAGACCCTTAATATATAAAGAAAATATTATAAATCCATAAGCAAAACACAAACAATTCGGCAGAAAATTGGACAAAGAACTCATATTAAAATTCACAAAATAAAGTCCCTGGGGAGAAGAGCTAGAGGACACAGCAGTTCATTCAGAATTTATAACAGGGAATGATCAAGCTAATATTTTAAAAGTAACCTGGGATTGAGTGGTAATAATGTTCTGTGAATACAAGTAATCAAACTTCATAGACTATGAGAACTCAAGCTGAGATCAACAATTTCTTCCAGCCAAAACTCTCCTTAAAAAGCCTACCCAACCTTGGAAAATGATAAATGAACCAGGAGAAATAACTTGACCCAATTTTTTCTTCCTTGATTTTGGCATTGAGACAAACAGATTGAGTGGGGTGAACAGGCTTTAAGGTCACGTAGAGCTAGGGCAGAGTCAGTATCATGGAAACCCAAAGCCATGAGTAATCTGAATTATGGAAGGAATAGAAGCTAACAGCCTTTCTGAAGAAAACAGAGAAGAGAAACCACAGAATTCCAGGGAAAAAGAGAAAGAGAAAAAATTGCAGCCTAACAACTACTTTCTCCAAAATGAGGCCCAACTTTGCTTCCTACAGATAGCAAGATACTTCTTACAATAAATTTCCTTTAGTCTTAGTTGGTCTTTCAATTAAACATTACTAAAACAGAAGTTTTAAGACAATTGAGCCGTGTGATTAGCTTTGCATTTTCAAATATCATTTCCACTGATAGATATTTTGCATTACCAAATATCAGTTTTTTCTACCAGTGAAGAAAGAAAATATGTGGAGAAAAGTGAGGAGAGACCTAGGAATGAACTGTGATTCTTGCATTGATGAACACTAAAATGAGAAGAGGAGCCAGAGAAGAAAAGGATCAGTCAATGAAATAAGAGGAACATCAAGAGATAAACAATATGATGATGAGAACAGCAGCATCAAATGCAGCCAAAGTCAAATAGAAGCAGGACTTAAGAGGCCATTGGCTTTGGCAATTAGGAGAGCAGCGTTTATCCCAATGAAAGCAATTTCAGCCAAGCTATCAGAAATCAGATAAAAGCTGTTTGATGAGTGAATGGGAAGTGAATAAGCAGAGGTAAGAACTGAGCAGAGTTGTAAGAAAATAGATGGTAAGGCAGAGAGAGAGAGAGAGAGGAGAGAGAGAAGTGGGAGGGCGGGGCACAGAGAAAAGGAGAAATCAATCTGGAGAGGGAAGCTGAGTCAGCAGAAGGGAATCTTTTCAAGATGGGGTACTTGTGAGCACTTCCATAGGCTCTCATTACCTCTTTCAACCTAGGCTTAATTCTGTTAGTACCTCACCTGCAGTCTCCCCCCTCCCCCTCACTCGCAAATCCATCCTTAACAATGCAACCAGATCAATCTGCTTAAATCAAAGTTTGGAGCCTATCATTCTCCTCCTAAAATTTTTCCCAGTAAGTTTATTCAGTGATTACCATCACCTATTAATTGAAGTTTCAATTTGGAGGCTTTGTAGTATCCAAAGCTCCCGAATATTGATCCAGGCTTCTCTCTGGCTACCTTATCCTCAAACATACACTTGGCTGCTTGCTGTTTCCTCAGCATGGCCCTGAGTTTCCTCTCTACATCTTTGAAGATGCTGACCTTTCTATCCAGAAAAACTTTCTCTTCAGTCTCTTTTAGACGTGTACAGTGGCCTCCAGCCACGAGTGGCTACTGAACACTTGAAATGAGCCTACTATGACAGGAGAAATGTGGCTTTTTTTTTTAGTTTTAATGAACTTGCAATTAAATTTTAAAATGGATGTCCACTTCATGTACTGAAAACCTTTAAAGTATGATTGGAACAATATGGGTATGTACATCTACCTTTTCACCTGTAAGTTTTATAAAACTCTAAATATGAATCAAGTATTTCCAATAAAATTTTAGCTTCTGATTTGAGATGTATTGAATGTGTAAACTACATGGCAAATTTTGAAGATTTGTTATGGAAAAATGTAAAATGTTTCATGAATAATTTTATAATGATTACATGTTGAAATGACAATATTTTGGATATGCTGGATTAAATAAAATATGTTATAAAAATTAATTTCAGCTGTTTCTTTTAACTTTTTTACTGTGGTTACTAGAAACTTTTAAATTACACATGCAGCTCACATTATATTTCTATCAGACAGTGCTGCTTTAGAATTCTATCCTCTATTTACCCTACGAGGTCAAATTAAATGTCATGAACTCCATTAAATGCCTATCCTGAATTCCTTAACTAGACATGATATCACTCCTGCTCCCACTGATGACACACATTAGGCACTCAACAAATATTTATTGAATAAATTGCTAAAACACTTTGTTTTTACCCTCATGGTGCTTATTATATCCTGACCTGTATATAATTTATCTTCTTGCCTTGTGCCTCCTACAAGATTCTAAATTCCTTGCTTAGTACTCTTTTTTTTATCTCATTATATATTTCCTGGGCACACAGCCCGTCAGCTTCCCTGAACTATTTTTTTTCATCTCCTGCTCTCCAGTTCCTAAGCCATTCCTAAACTTATCTCCAATGAGCTAACACACTTCTTTCTGGACACCCCTGCAGCACTGCATCAAATCAACCTGACAGTTTCAGGTTGTCTCACAAATTTTATTTAAATTTGAAGTAGTTCCAAAATGAAGGGGGAAAAAAAGAATACTAAAAAGAAAGAAGCCAGAGCATAAAACATGAATATAAGCCCAAAGATTTGGAAATTCAGTTACAATGAAATATTTCTCTACACGGATACCAAACTAAAGGATTTTCTTGAAAGTAATCTAAAAGTTTGTGGGCTGATTCAGAAAAAAAGAACTTGAGAAGGATTATTCCTTCAACATTTGTGAAATCAAGAAACAAAAATAATTCTTATATTTTCAGTAACTCCAGTTATGGTTAACAGAACGTGAAGAGTGGGTGTAGCTCAGTGGTTCAATGCCTGCTTTGCATACACGAGGTCCTGGGTTCAATCCCCAGTACCTCCTAAACAAAACAAAACAAAACAAAACAAAAAAAAACTGAGGAAAAACCTTTCAGAAACCTCCTCACCTGTATTAAATTTTCCTGAAAACTATAAATATTAGATAAACTCATATGCTCTCTTTTAGCCTAGTGAAGGGAATGTGAAAATCATAAAATGGTCACTAATAAATCTTCCATGCAAATTGCCTCTAGGGCACATCTAGGGTTCAAAGAGGAACATCTTCGAAGGAACAAGCCAGAAGGAAAAAGCCTTCAGCCCAGAAGGCCCTTTTGCCCATGGTTTCCACTGGCTAACGTAATTCCCTTCAGTGTCCCCTCCTCAGAGAAACTTTCCTCCATAGTCCTATCCAGCTGGTGCTCTAGCCCAGTGGCCAAGATCAGCAACAAGCTCCTCTCAATCACCCACAGCAGCAGTGCTGTGTACTAGCAGTACTTGTACTAGATTTAGTTCCACAATTGCTGACTCTCCCACAAAATCTAGAATTGTCGCATGTCTCTTTATCAACCCCAGACACAAAGCTTAGCACAGGGCATGCACTACTCACATGTTTAAATGAATGTACAAATGAATGAGCACACAAATAACCGAAGAAGAAAATGGTGGTTCTGCTTACCTCCCTAGATCAGAATACCATACAGGGTCTTGCCTCAGCCCAAAGTGTTTCCTTTTGGGAAAACAGTATAAGCAAATTGGAGTGTCACCGGTGAAAAGCAGGTGCCCCGTCTAAAAAGAGGAGTTTCTAACAGCCTTTGCAAAACTATTGTTACTGTAAACACACACACAAAAAATTTTAATTGAGTATTTGGGAAAGTTAACTCTAACTTTGCTGTGGACTTACTGTGAGCACTTTCTAGAGAAAACAGCTATCATTTGCTGAGTACTTACTATGCGCAAGGTACTATTCTAAATGCTTTATATGTTTTTTTCTCCTTTAATCCTTACAACCAACCTATGAGGTAATACTCTTATCCCCATTTCACTGGTAAGAAACTATCCTAGATTCTGCAGATTTAACTCACTCACAAAATCATGTCAACTGAATCTGAAGAATGAATATGACATTTTCTGATCTTTAGAGAAGGATGAGGTCAAAGATTGTGTGGTTATACTAAAAAGATGACATGAAACACTGGGTTTCTATGAGAATATTTGCTTACTATGTGTACCATAAAGCCCCCATATCTTGCTATGATCTTGAACAATTTAACTTGTTTTAATAAACATAATCAGTCTAATTCTATCTTATCAGGCTTATCCTAACAAATACTAAAGAGAAAAACAAATGGGTTAATAAAGTCATGAATGTACTGGGCAATATCAAATATCTCTATCAATATTAGTTTCTACTGAGGTCAAGCTACTGATAATACAATCTTATAACACAGTAAATTCAAACTACCACATTAAAATGTTGGGCAAGAAATTTGGACCAAAAACCATAACTATCATTTAACATCTTTGGAAAAGAATGCACCATATGGAATGTTTTTTATGAACACATTATTCTTCATAATTTTTGTGAAAATGGCATGTTGTGAAATAAAAATGGTTATATATAGCTTTGTTGTCCCTTTAATGATACATGCTCATTGTAAAATAATAAAACCATAAAGCCAAGAACAGATAAGAAAACACTCTTCCAAAGATAACCACAATGAAATTTTAGTGAATACCTATCCACACAGCTCTCTCTGCACATGTATTTAATATAGGCATAAAATTTTGAATAAATACAATCACTCTAAACATTAAGTTCTCTGAGTTCCCTTGTGTTTAAAATCATGGCTTAGACATTCTTCCACATCAATAACTACAAAAAAAATTTTTATCATTTAAAGTGCTTTCTAGAATAGCAATTCTCACTCCTTAAAATTGCTAAAGGAGGGGGCCGGCTGTAGCCCAGTGGATAGGGCGCCGGTTCACCACATAGGAGGCCCTGGGTTCGGTTCCCGGGGCCTCTCGGGCAGGCAGACCGCCTTGAGAGGGCAAGCCGCCATGGGCAGGGCAGAGCCGCCACAGGCAGGGCAAAAAGCCACCACAGGCAAGGCAAGTCGCCCGCGAACAGAGCAGAGCCGCCCGCAAGCGGGGCAAGCCGCCTGCACGGTGAGCTGACTCAGCGCATTGCCGCAATGGGGGGAGACAAAGCAGACACAGAAGAACGCAAAAATGAACACAGCAAGAACAAGCAGAAAGGGGGGGATATGTAACAACAACAACAAAAAATTGCTAAAGGACCCCAAAGGACTTTCTGTGTGTGACTATACCTACTGGTATTTACCATTTAAAAATTACAACTAAGATATTTATAATATTTACAAATTCATTTAAAATAATAATGATGATAAATCCATTATATATTTACATAAATATTTTATGAAATATATAAACAAAAAGATTTTGAGAGAAGAGTGGCACTGTTTCACACTTCTGCAAATCTTTTTAATGTCTGGCTTGGAAGATAGCTAGCCAGATTCTCATAACTGGTTCTGTTCAGATATGCCACTCTGATTAAAGTATATGTAGAAAGCCTGGCCTCAAACAAATATATACTGAAATGGGGGACTATTTGAATAGATTTTTTTCAGATAATTGTGGATATTCTTCTTTGACACTATACCCAAGTGCCAAACCCAAATTAGAATTTCTTAAAAAGTTAGTTGCAGTGTGGAATCGGAAACTAAATTAGTGAACCCTCCATACTCTGTTCCATCAAAATCCACTTTTTATCTTGCACTTCAAATGGATCTCTTACCAATGCATGACTTTGGAGAGTATTGGTTCATTAAATTATGCAGATCTTTGAAATGTTGATACTTTTTATTCACTAATATCAAAATATCACATTTGTTAATAACATCACCACAAATCTCATCAGAAAAGTTTTCGTATTGGCAAGCTTTCAAGCACAGTGGCAAATAGTTTTCCCCAAATTCTAAATACTGTCAGTTGTTTTACTTGAAGTGTCAAGCTCACTTTGTCCGTTTTCAAAAAATATATATGCCCAACACCCAAAACTGAATAACCCTAGTTTGCTATCATTCTTTCAAGTAAAAATGGTGTTCCATGAAAACTGGCTGGTTCAGCTCACAACTTGTATTAGTTTTCTATTCCTGCCCTAACAAATTACCACAAACTTATTATCTTTTACAGTTCTGTAGATCAGAAATCCAGTATGTGTCTCACCATACTAAAATCAAGGTATTGACAGACTACATTCTTTACCCAGGCTCTAGGGGAGAAACCATTCTCTTGTGGTTATAGGACTAAGGTTCCCATTTCTTGCTGGCTATCAGCGGATGGCCATTCCCAGATTCTATGTGCCTGTAAATCCTTGGCTTTTGAGCTCCTTCCTCCATCTTCAAAGCCAGTATGGTAGTTTGATGCTGGATGGACCCCAGACAATCATGTCCTTAGAGCTAATCCATGCCGGTGGGTGTTAGCCTATTTTAAGTGGGAACTTTTTGATTAGGTTACTTCAGGGCCTGACCCAGGGTGCGTCTCAATCCTCTTACTGGGGTCCTTTATAAACAGAATGAATAGAGAGAGACAGAAAGAAACCCCCAGAAGCTGACAAAGAGACCCACTGAAGCTGAGGGAGGAAGCCATGGAAACCAGGAAACTGAAAGCAATGAGATCCAGAGAAGGGAAGACACTGCCATGTGCCTTCCCATTTGACAGACGAGTCCAGGATCATCAGCAGCGGTCTCTGGGGAGAGAGAGTCACCTGATGCCTTGATTTGGACATTTTCACAGCCTCAGAACTATAAGCCTGGAACCTAATAAATCCCCATTGTAAAAGCCAACCATGGCTCTGCCCCTTTTATTTGAACCTATAATTAGCACTATACCTGTTAAATATATGTCCCAGAGACTTAAATCTTTGGTCCGTTCATGTGCCACTTGAGCCCTCAATCTCAGCAGAGTTGCAACATCTACTCTCCAGTTTACTGCACTCACCCAGGACAACTAACAAGGAGATGATGATGGACAATGCCCATCCCGAGGAACAGAGAGTGTCTGCAAGTGCAAGCAAGATAGCTCCATCCATCTGCCCCATGGCATCTAAGCCCCCTCTCAATTAGAAGCAGAGTGGGCATCACCATCCCCAAATCCTCAAGAGTGGGGAAGGAACAATGGACTAAAGTAAACTTGTTAGTATTCTACTATAGACTTATTAGCATTCTAGCAATGAAGAAGTCTTATCACTGATGCAAAGGCAGTGGCCACCAGAGGTTCTGAAGGATGGGATAGGGAAGAATAGGTATAATATGGGGACATTTTGGGATACTGGATTTATCCTGCATGACAGTATAGTGATGTATACATGCCATTGTATATTTTGTCATAACGTACAAAATAGTGTGGGACAAAGTATAAACTGTAATGTAAACTGTAGACAATAGTTAGCAGCAATGCTTCAATATGGATTCATCAATGTAAGAAATGTATCACACTAATAAAGGGTGTTGTTAATGTGGGAAAGTGTGGGAGGGGGAGAGAGTGGGGCATATGGGAATCCCTTATATTTTTTATGTAACATTTATGTAATCTAAAGCTTCCTTAAAAATAAAAAATAATTTAATTATATTTAAAAAAATGTCATCCAAGCTCAAGATTTAATAAAGTGAATAATTTTTACTGCTTCATCAAGGACATTCTTAAGGGGAATCACCTTTCTTTTTCTTCTTATATTTTTATTATGACTTCTTAATAGGAATACCATGCTGTACATGAAATTGAGTCATTTTTTAGGCATTTCTAAAGAACTTACCTTCTCACCTTTAACCCTTGCATTCTACTAAGCTTTTCACTGGAATTTTATGGTTAAACATCCTTTTACTAGAACAACTAATATTCTCCAACTTTTAAAATTATTTAAATAATAAAAATTATATGGAGCTTACTATGTACCAAGTCCTATTCTAAACATTTTACAAATATTAATGGATGGAAATCGTTTGCTGTACTAGATCCACCAGATAAAATACTAACCACCACTAGCCACTTGGCTGGCTCTGCCCAGGTCAAGTCTACAAAAAAATAGAGAATTTCCCTGGCAACACAGCAGTTGCCCAGAATTGCCTCATTCCTTACTCCAAAGGTTATCTATAAGTGTTATTAAAAAAATATTAAGTTGTGATTTTATTGTTGGTTTGGTGAATTTTGTTGATTTGGTTGTTTTTAATAAATTTTAAGCCTGAAAAATGTTTGGACACCATTAGGTCAGATATTTGAAAAAACCTGTTGACTCAAAGGGATGAATAAACACTGAGAGCATATCAATAAAGAAAGCTGTAGGTTCCGTATTATTGGACGAAGCTTTCTTTTTTAATTAGACAAGGTGTAGGTTTACAGAAAAATCATACAGAAAATACAGAATAATCATTAAAAGCCCCTCACACACACAGTTTTGCCTATTAGTAATACTTTGCATTAGTGTGGTACCTTTGTTACCATTCATGAAACAATATTACTATAACACCATTAACTATAGAGTTCACTGTTTATATAATACAGTCCTAAGTTTTTTTAAAAAATTTTATTCAAGCAACATGCCAAGCTAAAATTTCCTTTTTTAATCACATTCAAATATACAGTTCAGTAGCATAAATTACATTCACAATGTTGTGCTACCGTCACCACCCTCAATTACCAAAACATTTTCATTACCCCAAACAGAAACTCTGTACCAATTAAGCATTAACATCCCATTCTCACCCTCCACACTTGCCTCTGATAATCTGTATTCTAGTTTCCCATTTAAAAATTTTATTACTCTTATTATTTCATATCAATTAGACCATACAATATCTCCCCATTTATGTCTAGCTTATTTCACTCAATATAATGTCTTCAAAGTTTATCTACGTTGTTGCATGTATTGGAATTTAATTCTTTTAATGGCTGAATAATATTCTATTATATGTATATACTATATTTTGTCTATCATCTTTTGATGGACACTTGTGTTGCTTCCATCTTTTGGCAAATGTGAACAAGCCACTATGAATATTGGTGTGCAAATATCTGTGTTCCCTCCTCTTCAATTTCTTGGAAGAGTCTGAACAGGATTGGTGTTAATTCTTCTTGGAATCTTAGGTGAAATTTGCTTGTGAAGCCATCTGATCCTGGGCTTTTCTTTGTTGGATGTTTTTTTTTATTACTGATTGAATATTTTTACTTGTTATTGGTCTGCTGAGACCTATTTCTTCTTGAGTCAGTATAGGGAGTTTGTGTGTTTCTAGGAATTTGTCCATTTCATCTAGGTTCTAGATGTATAATTATTCATAGCATCTTCTTGCAATCCTTTTTATTTCTGTGGGGCATGTATGTAGTCCCCCTTGCATTTCTTATATTAGTTATGTCCTCCTCTCTTTTTCTCTTTGTCAGTCTAGCTAAAGGTTTGTTGATCTTATCGATATTTTCAAAGACCAACTGATCCTTTCCTGAAGCTGTGCCTTATCCTGGGCTTGGGGCACTCATGGCCTTAGGAATTCCATCCAAATGTCCCTTCTACTCCCTATGAAATAGAATTTCTCTCCCTCCCTGGTGCTCTATTGTGTGGCTTAAAGCAGATAATTCTTTGCTCCAGGCTGCTTTGACTTAATTGTTTCTTATACTGCTTTAGCCACCTGCAAGCCTATAGGGCAAGTAACGGGAGGGTGAGGCAGAGAATAGTTTCCTGGTTCAGTCTTTCAGGCTGCCACCCCACAGACTGGAGGGACATAAAGGCACCACAGTATGCACATAGGGATTACTCTACTCTCTCCTGAACAGAGCTAGAGACCCACAACTGTATCAAGGCTGGCTCCACACCATGCCAGACAGGAGTTGGGGGAGGGGTCAGAAAAGGTACCAAAAGCATCTAACATTTTTTAAAGCTGCATTTTCTTTTTTTTTTTTTAGATTTATTATTTATTTATTTATATATGTCCCTCCTTGCTGCTTGTTCTTGTTGTGTTCATTTTGCTTTTGTGTTCTT
>PVKH010002197.1:0-27879 GCA_004027955.1 Chaetophractus vellerosus
TGCCCTGCCCGTGGCAGCTTTTGCCCTGTCCGTGGCAGCTTTTTGCCCTGCCCACGGCGGCTCTGGCCTGCCCGTGGCGGCTTGCCCTTCTCAAGGCGGTCTGCCCGCTAGGAGAGGTCCCCGGGAACCGAACCCGGGGCCTCCCATGTGGTATGCTGGCGCCCTATCCACTGGGCTATCGAGCCAGCCCCGCAAACACTGTTTATTTAAAAGATTATCCTTCCCCCACTGCTTTGTAGTTTACAACTTTATTGTAAATCATAATAGGTTGGTGCAAAAGTAATTGCAGTTTTGTATTGTTGAAAGTTGCCATTTGATACTGGAATACATTCTTAAATAAATGTGGTTATGTTATACATCATTTTAATGTGTCTTTCTCGCTTAATATTTTTTTTGCTAATGGTTTATTACTTGCTGTTTACATTTATTTTGGACTATGGAAATGATGTTAAACAAAAAGCAGATTTGAGCAGTTTTCTTATTTGAGCTCAAATAAGAAAAGCAGCAGAGACAACTGCAACATCAACTATCCATTTGGCCAGGAACTGCTAACAAATGTACAGTGCAGTGGTGGTTCAAGAAGTTTTGCACAGGAGACGAGAGCCTTGAAGATGAGGTACATAGTGGCTGGCCATCGGAAGTAGACAACGAACAATTGAGAGCAATCATCGAAGCAATCATTAAAGCTGATGCTTTTACAACTACACGAGAAGTTGCCAAAGACCTCAACATCAAACATTCTGTGGTCGTTTGGCATTTGAAGCAAATTGGAAAGGTGAAAAAGCTCCATAAGTGGGTGCCTCATGAACTGACCGAAAATCAAAAAGATCGTCATTTTGAAGTGTCGTCTTCTCTTATTCTATGCAACACCAACAAACCATTTCTCGATCCGATTGTGACATGCGACAAAAAGTGGATTTTATACGACAACCGACAACCGGTGACGACCAGCTCAGTGGTTGGACCGAGAAGAAGCTCCAAAGCACTTTTGAAAACCAAACTTGTACCAAGAAAAGGTCATGGTCACTGTTTGGTGGTCTGCTGCCCGTCTGATCCACTACAGCTTTCTGAACCATGGCGAAACCATTACATCTGAGAAGTATGCTCAGCAAATCGATGAGATGCTCCGAAAATTGCAACTCCTGCACCTGTGGCATTGGTCAACAGAAAGGGCCCATGTCTCCCCCATGACAACACCCGAACACACATTGCACAACCAATGCTTCAAAAGTTGAACAAATTGGGCTACGACGTTTTGCCTCATCCGCCATATTCATCTGACCTCTCCCCAGTCGACTACCACTTCTTCAAGCCACTCGACAACTCTTTGCAGGGAAAATGCTTCCACAACCACTTCTTCAAGCCACTCGACAACTCTTTGCAGGGAAAATGCTTCCACAACCAGCAGGATGCAGAAAATGCTTTCCAACAGTTCATCAAATCCCAAAGCACAGATTTTTACACTACAGGAACAAACTAGCTTATTTCTCATTGGCAAAATTGTTATGGTTCCTATTTTGATTAGTAAAGATGTGTTTGAGCCTCATTATAATGATTTGAAATTCACGGTCCGAAACCACAATTCCTTTTGCACCAACCTAATATATCCATATATGCATAGGTCTGCTTGTGGGCTTTCTATTCTATTAGTCTTTTTCACATTGTTTCTATCACATTGTCAAATATACTGTAGTTTTGTAATAAATTTTGATACTCAGTAGAGTAAGTCAACCAGCCTTGTCTTCTTTTTCAAGATCTTCTTGAATATTCTTATGGAATTAGCTTGTTGAGCTCCACAAACAAACCTGTTGGAATTTTGACTGAGATTGCATTTTATCTGTAGATCAATTTAGGGAGAATTATTCAAACTTGTGCCTTCTAATTCATTAACATAGTATATCTGTTTGTTTATATAACACTTTGCAAATTTCTCTCGGTAATTTTTATAGTTTTCTACATAGAGGCCTTACAGATCATGTTGTATTTATTACTAGATATTTTATATTTTATTCTATAATGAATACTATTTTAATACATTTTATTTTCAGATTTGTTTGGTGGTATATATTAATATATGGATTTTTAGAATTTTACCTTTGTATGTAGCTACAATTTATCTGTAAATTCCTTTAGATTTTCTATGTACATAATTATTTAATCTGTACATGAAAAGAGTTTTGTCTTCCAAATTATTAGAGCATTTATTTCATTTTATTACCTTTTAAACAGCTAGAATTTTTACCGGCTGAGATCTCCACTATAATGTAAACTACAAGTTGGCATCATTGTCACATTACCAATTTCAAAGGGAAAACGTTCAAAATTTTTCTCTTAAGTATAATGTTGCTCAAGGGTTTTTGTCAGCGCTCTTTTTTAGTTAAGGACATTCCTGGAATTACCTGAACTTAATTATGATATAGTTACACTTTTTATATATTGCTGGATTTGGCTTGCTAATAGTTGATTCAGGGTTTTTGAATCTAGGTTCATGAATGAGAGGATTCTGTAGTTTTTCTTTTTTAAGATGTTTTTGTCAGGTTTTGATTGTAAGGTTTTACTAGATTCATAATGGAATTTGGGGGCTGTTTCCTCTTTCTCTACTATTGAGAAGAGTTTTTGTAGGACTAGCATTATTTATTAGAATTCACTAGTAAAGCAATCTAGGCTAAAGGTTTTTTTTTTTAATTTTTGCTTTGTTTTTGTGTGTTTTGGAAAGAACTTAAATTTCAAATTCTGTTTCTTCAATAGTTATAAGGCTGTTCAGATTTTCTATTTCTTCTTATGTCTGTTTTAGTTAGTTGTATTTTTCTAGGAATATGTACATTTCATCCAGATTTGCAAATTTATTGGAAGAAAGTTGTTCATACAATTTTCTTATCTTTTCAATGTCTCTAGAATATGTAATGATGTCCCCTTTTTCATTCCTAATGTTATTTGTGCCTTCTCTGTTTTTGTTCTTAATTGGGCTCTCCAGAAGTTTATTAATTTTATTAGTCTTTTCAAAGAGTTTATTTACTTATTTTCATTATCATTTATTTACCCATGGGTTATTTGGAAGTCTATCCTTAATTTCCAAACATATAGGGATCTTGCTCTTCTCTAGAAAATAGTTGGATTTCTAGTTTATCAAAAAACGTGTTCTGAATGACTTCTATCCTTTTAAATCCATTGTGATTTCCTTTACTTTTGTAACTAGCCCAGTGTGTGCTTGGGTGTTGGCTTTGGTGTTCTACAATGACCATTAGGTCAGTTTTGCTTAATGTGATATTCTAGTTGTCTGTATCCTTACTGTATTTATTTTGTCTGCTTGTTTGTTTGGTTACTGAGAGAGGTTTGCTAAAGTGCTAAAGTCTCTACTGATTGTGGATTTCTCTATTTCTTTTTCTAGTTCTGTCAATTTTTGCTTTCTGTATTTTGACCCATTTTATTACAAACATACAAATTTAGAATTATTTCATCCTCCTGATAAATCAAAAGTTTTATCATTATAAAGTGTCCCATTTTATCTCTAGTAATTGTTGTTGCCTTGAAGCCAACTTTGAATGGTATTAATGTAGCTACACCGATTTTCTCTTGGTTATTATGGGCATGGTAAATATTTTTCCATCCTTTTATTTTCAACTTTTCTGTATTTTTGTGTTTTACTTATTGGTTTAGAAATAGCAGATACTTTTGTTTTGTTTGTTTAATCAGAGTGTCTTTAATCACATGATTAGGACATTTACATTTAATGCAATTGAGTTTAAAATACAGATCAGCCTTTTAAGGTCAATAAGTCTAAGAAATTGTTCACATTCAGAAATTAGACAGTTCAATAACACCTATGAGTTTAAGAAATTTATCTTCTCTGATTTGCATATAGAAATGCAGAAATTTATAAAACCTTCTCGTCTCCTGTTATTTCCTTGCCTACTGTATAATGAAAAGAGATCTAAGGGTTAAAATATGTCAAGGACAATATTTCTAATTTGTGTTCTGGTAATTTGACTTTCAACTCTTATCTTCATTGTGATTTACCTATCTAATACCAATAAACAATTAAAAAATGTATCTTTTAATCTACCTCTTTTGCAAAATACTACTAAAATATCATTTTTGATTACAGGACTGTGACTCCCAAATAAGCATGTCAGAAATGTCCTGTAGTGAAAGTACATCTTCATGCCAGTCTCTCGAGCACGGCTCAGTTCCAGAAATTCTCATTGGCCTGCTTTATAATGCCACAACTGGAAGACTATCAGCAGAGGTGATAAAAGGCAGCCACTTCAAAAACTTGGCAGCAAACAGACCACCCAGTGAGTGAAAAAACATTTTTTAAAATTCTGATATTTTCTGCACTTGTGGGACTCTCAGTGTTAAGGGTTTCAAGCCCATCATTTTGTCTTGACCGATCAAAATGAAATGGTGTAATCATCAGCTAATCTGTTTCATGGTTTCTATTTCCAGTCATTTAGGAAGTAGAAAATTTTGAAATTTCAAATACTAACTCTAAGGTGACAGGACTTTTAATTTTTCATAGTGACTATAGAATAAATTACCCTATTATAGCCATTATCTTCTAATGCTAGAAAAAGTTATCGGGTTTTTAAAAAGTAGCTAACATCCCACAAATATTAACAGGAATGTACATACCTATTGTTGATAACTGAAGATTGATGTGTTTTCTGTCTGCATGTAGTATAATGAATTAACGTATACTCCTATATTTCCCCTTCTTTTCTCCCTTAACAATTTAAGAGATTGTTTCTTCACATTTTTCCTCCTTGAAAATTATAATCTAGTATAGCCAGCAGAGACTTTTCTTAAATGGAATGTCCTTTGCTAGGATAAACAGTAAGGGACACTTTGATACTTACCTTAGACGCTAGGAAGGGAACGCTAGATGACGTACCTCTGTCCTGTCCACCTCTCACTCTTGTCTCTCCTCTCTCTCTTCCAGCTTAGTGAGAGTGGGGCAGGTGATGGGAGTGCAGAGAAATTATCACCTAATGTACCTCTCAAACTTTTGATTGATGCCTGTGAGAGATAAACTGGGAAAGTAGCAGCTTCTTTTTCTGCCTCTCAAATCAAAGCTGTGACTGCCCTAAACTAAATATTGGAATGAAATCTTGAATAATAATGCCCCTTAAATTTGTTTAAGTATTGCTCATATACTTCCTCAAAGCAGTCTTTTTACTCTGAGTGTTAAATCATTACTGAAGGAGGGGAAACTTTTTCCACCTTTGATTAAATTAACTTTCCTTCTAAATGTCCTAAAAACTGAGTGTAACAGTGTCCTTTATTTAATGAAGGTGAAAACTGATAAAAATAGGTTTGGCTTGCCCCAAGTAATATTGGAAGCCTTGCTTCTTACATATATCATAAAATATATCTACCCCTGAATTACAAATCAGAAGGTTAAAATTATATCCATATTTCTACCCTTGGACAAGTTACCTAACTGTTCTAAGTCTGTTTCTTTGTAAAGATAAAATTAAGGTTATGTCTCTTACGCAGGATTATTGTGAGAATCAAATCAGAAAAAGGTACATAAAAGAAAAATGAAACTATTACTGTGCCCTTTCTCTGTAAGAGAAATTTCAGAATTTCTTTACTGAAGGAAACTTTCAGAAGCAATTACTTGAATAAACAGATTTGGAAATGACTTGATTAGTTTTGTTAATTCACACTTAGAAGGGAAACTCAGATGACCTGGGGTGTAACTTAAGTGAGCAAAATTTGTAGAAGAAAGATTGGGAGCGTGCCGAGCTGAAGCCCGTGACAAACTCAAGAGATGCATATACCTTGCCTTAAGACGTCAGATTCAAAAGGGTTTTAATACTGTGCCAGATCAACAAAACATTATTGGGGTCATTTAGCCACAAGCTGTCAGTTTGCCACTCCTGTTTTAGTGAATGGTTTCATTTTTTCTGACAAATAATTAACTGTAGATCTAAAAATGTAGCACAATGAAGTGATAAGTTTGCCTTTCTGTCCTTACTGTAGCCGCTGAAATAGAAACAGAGACACACTAACCAGAACGAAAATGAAGGGGTGGAGGGAGAGGGGGAGCAGATAATAGGCAGGTAAAGAAAGAATGACTAGTCACTAGATCGACAGTGTTATCTCAGATATCCAAGAATTAACTGAGTTATGACCAAGTCCTTAGAAGGATTAGCATCTACAACATAGAGTGAATCTTTCAGGTTAAAAGTAGGTTATAGCAATTACCATTATTTTAAAATTACATCTTCACTATCTGGATGTTAATGGTATTGGCTAGAAAGTAACTAGTAGGTAAATATAAATCAACATTAAAAATAATGATGTGGGGGGAATGGATGTAGCTCAGGGGGTGAGCGCCTGCTTCTCATGTACAATGTTCTGGGTTCAACCCCAGTTCCTCCTAGAAATAATAATAAAAATTATTATTATATGGAAGTGGAGTATTTATAAAGTAAAATATGAGACAGTTTTATCATTTTGTTCTAAACTGTATATCTTATATAAGATTGGGTGGCCTTTCCTATATACCTAGGTTCTAAGCTTCGAACTGTTATAGACTGAATAATCCAATTTCATCCAAAGAAACATTGGCAACATTCAGGAGCAAAAATTTTGATAGTGATATTTTATGTTGCATAATTTTGTATTATATTGGGAGTAATAAAAGTATTTGAAACATTAAATATTGCATGGATAAACTTAAAACTTATAACCATAATTATGACCCTATAATGACTTTTATTCAGCCTTTTATAGTCTGATAATTTGAATAATTCTATGTTCAATGTGCTTTAGAGCAAGAGAATATCATTTTAACAGTATAATTTTTGTTTAAGAATACACAATGACCTTAAAAATTCTCATTCCATGAGATTTACCCAACAACCCTTTGGTTCAACCTTATACCTGAATTAAAATGCTGAAATTTTGTGTTCTTCCACTGCAGTGAACAGTGTTTCCTCTTTAATTCTAACCTTTGACCCTCTTTCACCCAACGATTGACATCTGGTCATTATTTCTTTTACTGCTTTCCACCCCCTGTTGTCAGATGGACTGTTCTGTTGTCTAAAACACTTGATAGGTGGACAGGTTTATATAATCCGAGGTGAGTTCCTGTAGAGGCTAATTGGATGTTGTCTTTTCATGCAAAAACAAAATACCCTAAAACTTGCCAGCAGTGAAGCTGTCCACCATGTTGGTTTCCAAAAAATTCACGTTTATTATCTGTGGTACTTTAAATAAAACTAACTTAGAATTTATCTCTGATTATGGATGATGGTATTCAGATATCTATAAAACAAGCAAAACTTTTTAAAATAAAAGTTTTTTCTTTCATTGTATTTTGATTCATACAACAGAAATAAAGTAGATATTTTGTGAGAAGTATTGCAATTTTCCTTAAAATTGAAATTTTTATGTGAAGTACACATGATGGATTAACATGCTGAAGATTATTTGCATGAGTCTAAAGAACTTGAAAACACAGTCTAAAAAGGAGAGGGTTTATCTCCCAAATAATCAGGCAATGAACTCTTATGTTTCACTTTGTACACTAAACATCACATCAGTTTTTTTTTTATAATTCATGAAAATAGTTAAGAGATCATACTTAAAATTTCACATTAAATTGTGCCAAAAAGAAACCCTGTAGTATTTATTTTAACTATCCAAAAAGCACATTAAAATGTACTTTTGCATGAAACCAGGAGAAAGTTTTCCTTGGTTTGCTAAAATTTGAACCTTTAATACATTTGGCTTCATTTTGGCCCTTAAATGTTTTTAAAACATATTTTAAAAACCACATCCATGCAGAGATTTTTTTGACATTTCATCCTAAGCTGTTTTGATGTCATCTTTGCATTCTTGTCTTCCTTCTTTCCTCTTCACCATTTGCCTTCATTTCTGTTTGTTTGTTTGTTTATTCTTATTCTCTGAAGACACAGTGGAATGCTTTAGTGTTGTGGCTAATTGAGCTTGCTAAGTGTTTATTAATGCTATGACGTCCTGCTTAGTGAAGCTAAATGGGGATGGTAATGGACTTGGGTGGTAGTGGGGGGTCAAGGATGGGGATGGGAGGATAGAGAAAGGATTATGAGGTATACCTTTAAATTCTAACTGTAATATAGAAATAGTGAGCTTAAGCTATTCCTCCAAAATATTTTCTGCCTACTTAGCATTCTCTGTACTTAACACATTTTTATAAGCATCTATAGAAAAACAGAATTGATTGAATTTCCATTAAACATGGTATACACCATATCCTTATAAAATGTATATACTTAATCTTCTCAGCATATGTTACTAGAAAATTGTGTTGAGTTTGTTTCAAATGATATTTGTGGTATGTTGTGTTTTTTTTTTTCTGTAGATACATATGTTAAGTTAACTCTGCTGAATTCCATGGGTCAAGAGATGTCCAAATGCAAGACATCCATCCGCAGAGGGCAGCCAAATCCTGTATACAAAGAAACCTTTGTTTTTCAAGTGGCCCTATTTCAACTTTCTGATGTGACACTTATACTATCTGTGTATAACAAACGCAGCATGAAAAGAAAAGAAATGATAGGCTGGATTTCTTTAGGTCTGAATAGCTCTGGAGAAGAGGAACTCAATCATTGGACTGAAATGAAAGAGTCAAAAGGACAGCAAGTATGTAGATGGCATGCACTGTTAGAGTCATGATGAATTGGAGCAAGGAGCAGTTAAAATCCAAGGCAGCATTATTTCTGATTACAACGTTACTGTTTTTACCCAGTCGCCATTAGAAGAGCTGTCCTTTGAAGAATCATATTCAACATTCTACCAAATACATTAAAATCTGTGGAAAGATCATCTAATACTGATATAAATGAAGAAAAGATGTATCTCTTGTAGAGCCTGTGGGGGAAAATGAGGAACTTATATCATCGTTAAACAAACAGTCCTCCAGAGAGTAAATAATGTGCTGGGGTTGTTTTTTGTTTGATTTGAGGTATCAGGGATTGAACCCAGGACTTCGTATGTGGGAAGCCAGTGCTCAACCACTGAGCCACATCAGCATCCCTGAGCTGGCTTTTTCATTTGTTTTGCTTGTTGTTCGTTTTTGTTTTTTCAGGAAGCACCAAAACCGAACCTGGGACCTTCATTTGGGAGGTGGGGGCTCAACGGCTTAAGCCACATCTACTCCCCAATAACATGCTTTTGTTTTGAAGTTAATTTTACTTTAGCAGAAAAGCCAGTACATTCATTAAAAATCAAAATTATAAGTGAATTTTAAAAATCAGAACTTTACTTGCAGCATTTCCTTAATACTACACTACATATTAGCCACCAAACATGCCTTGACTGGCCAGTTCCTGGCATTTGTAGTGTTTTTTAACATGAAAAAATAGTTCTCTGATTCTGTCGTAAGTCTTATCTATTGGTAAAGGGTTTCAGTCACATTGAAAATTGTTTTTTCAAATATTTTCCCTTTGTGCACTTAGTTAATTATTGTGCCTCAATTCTTCTTAATAGCTCTAAATCTAAGTGCAAGCAAGCATTCGTTTTCATAAAGGAATTTTTTTTTACATGTTATTAAAAATAAAGCTCATTTCTTCGTTTGCCTCTGCTTTTGCCTGATCCAAAGAGACCAAGTCACTGTACTGGTCCCTTGCAAGTCTTTTAGACAGGTTGTACTGTAGAACTATGTAACTTTCTGTTGAAAGCACTTCCTGTATTCTTGTATTCCAATGTAGGAAGCTAATAGAGCAGGGTTTACTTTAAAATTTCTTTCCGTGGTTGACTTTAAAATTGTAGTAATGTGAAAATACATTTTTTACACACTGAAAAATAACAGATAAGCTGTTGAAAATGAAAGCAGCTCAAGTTAAAGAAAAATTTAATTATCTGCTCTGAGTATTTAGTAACCAACACTGCATAAAACAGGTAATATTCAAAACAAGAAACTGTTCTCTCTCTAAACCGTCTTCATTCTTACTTCAAACAATTTATATTTGTGATACAGACTATCTAGTTCTCAGTTTGAATCAGAACATCATGTTAAAAACAGTTCTGAGATTCCTTCTGAAGTTTCTAGTAACTACAAACTAGATTTTATGAAATTTACAGATAAACGTTTTTCAACGTGATGTCATCCTGTGCCTTTCGTGTATGTTAAATTTGCTCAAACAGCTTGAAAGTTGTATTTGCAAAATTAGGCCTTCGATTTTTATAAATGTAAAGATTCCTCAGAACAGTGTCACAAGACCTTTATTTCCTCCGAAGTATGTAAAGGTATATAAAGTACTAATTTTTTTATGGCAAGGCACTTCCATTTGTTTTTATATTTAGGAATTCTGGTTAATCAGGAAAATTATAAGCTATTTTCTTTTTAATTTTGCTTCTTACTCAATATATAATTTTATGTGTACACTTTATTAAATATATGCATATGTTTTGTATATATGAAAAATCATTTTTCTCTTTCTTATTTCTAATTAACTAGACAAAATCATACATACTATTTACCAATTACTAAAAAGCAGTATATCATTGTTCCTAGTCCCAAGTAAGTGCAATATACTATTCTAACTTCACCTTGTTATTACCAAAATAACAAAAATGTGCATAGATATTATTACTTTAGCCTGGCTATACTAAAGAACCTTAAAAGAAATCCAAAAAGACAATGAACTCCTAATGTTTGTTTGTTTTTTTATTTTAAAAATGGCAGCTCTATACATTCATACACATGAACTATAAGAAAAAATACAAATGCTCTTTTGGGTGTTATCGAGTTGCATTAAAGGGAAAAATCCATTCTTTTTTTGTCCTGTCAATGCGCTTTTTTCCAGGGTTTTTATAAATGAGTCAGGTCATAGAGTTAGAGCATGAATCAGAAGACAAATGTCTTATTTAAGCATTTTCAGCAACAGTATGGAGAAAGATTTGAAGAGGGTTATGTAGATTTTACTGAGAAATTGGCTTTAGGCATTTAATGCTGTAAGTATCTGTTCTGGCTTTGAAACAACTGACTGCATTGCTAACAACTCATATCCACCTAATAAAAAGAGCTCAGTCTTATTTGTAGCTGTAACAAAAGCTAATCAAACACGTTAGTAAGATCAGCTTGGTGCTTTTACTTTTAGTGAGGAGGAAAAGATATAACTAGTTATTTGGTAAATCTGTCCTTCCTTTAGACCTTTCCCAGAATTGTGTGTGTGCCTCAATATAGTCCTTAGGCTTTTATCTGCTGTAAGTATCAAATCCAGTATGGCCTAAAATTAATCAACAATCTTTTAAAAATCAAAAAGGACTCTACCTCCACCCCAGCTGCCACGTCCTCAACAATTATAAATTATCTAATCTGTGTGTTTAATACACACATCCCTGCACACACACACACACACACACACCATATTTTTTTTAAGATTTTTTTAAAGGTGAAGATGCCCTGACTTTTTCAGATAACCAAACAGAAATCAAGTTTATCGATTATTTTTCTCTTCTGTATATTTGCTAGAAAATATATTTGGTTTTGGGTGCTATTTGCTACCATTTTCCTCCACACCTAGCAAAATGTACATCTTTTTATCCTGTGGATTGACACAATTTAGAGTAATTACTCGCCCCAAAATTGTCTCTTCTTTTAGAAAAGGATTAAAGAGGGCTCAAGAGACCCAATTCACTCTACTGAATCTAATATACAAGACAGTACTACTGCTTTTTTGTGTGCTTGAATTTGCATGAAAGCTTAAAGGCAAAATCTTATATCTCAGTAATCATAGCAAATAGGGGTCTACTAATTGGCAGCAATGTTGGCTCAGAAACTTGAAAAAGACAACCCACTTTCTTATTGTTCTGTTAAAATCCCCTAAGTTTTATAATAAAATGAGATAGTCCATATATGGCAATTGACTGGCATCCCTCTGAGCTTCTGAGCCTGGAGTTACAGGCTTTATTTGTCTACAAAATGTAGCTGTTTATTACTGTCTAGGAAACAAAGTGTATTTCAAATCAGTAAAAACTTTGCTTAGTTTAACATTCCTCTTAACTTTCAGAAGGTGTTAGATAATTGTGTCTTCAGTACTAACCACGATCTGCATGAAATTCATTTGCATATTATCTTACTATGCATTTGGTGAACTCTCAGTAATGTTATATTTCATGGCAAAAATAATAAAACAATTTATAAAAAGAAAAACAATGAGAAAATGTCTAAACTACCTTGATTAATATACATGCTTGTATGTAGGACCAGATAGGGTATCCAGTCTAGTGTCGATGCCCAGGCCAATTGAAATCAATTTCTTGATACTGTTACTTTCTTCTCACCAACCACCTGAATCAGAAGCATAAGCAATGACTGCAAAGTAAGATAACACCAAAAGGGGACATACTAATAGAATTGTGCATGTTCTTCAAAATAAAGATGGGTGAGAGGACCGAATTTTATCATCTTTCAGGTGAGCTAAGACATAGGCTGATCAAAGGTGTACATTTTTAATAGAGTAAGAAGAGTAGTCATCAACGGATTTTTTTTCAAAATCCGTATCCAGATATTAATAGAAAGGACACAAATTCATTTACGTAAATCACCATTTGCCTACATAGACTAGATAGGTAGTCAACCCGTAGAGAATTTTCACATTGATAGTTATTATTCTGCCAAAAGTTTTCATTTTCAATTTTTTCCATTCGCCATCGCAAGTTCACCTATGGCCTGCACTGGAGGTAGCCATCAGTATCGTCATCACCAAGCACACTAAATATTGAGCACAAGGTGAAGTATTTTTTAAAATTAATTTTAAAACATCATCTCTGCCACCAAAATTTATAATGATGATGACAATAACTATCATTTATTGAGATCTAGCATATTAATGCAGTATGTTGCTTAATTCTCACAACACTCTGAGGTAAGTAATCTTAACATTTTACAGATGAAGAAACTGCAATATAGAAAGGTTAAGCAGACTTGCCCAATGTTATCCAGTAAGTAAGTGGTAGAAATGGGATTAGAACACGGGGGGTATGGGGAGTGGGTGTAGCTCAGTGGTTTGAGTGTCTGCTTCCCATGTACAAGGTCCAGGGTTCAATCCCCAGTACCTCCTTAAAAAAAAATCCACAGTACACACAACACGGGGTAAATTACTCTAAAACCCGTGCTCCTTATCACTATGCATATTGCAATTGCCATCCCCTTTCCTAGTTCCAAGAAAATCAGGACAGCATTATACTCACTGATAATCCCACCCATCTTAAAGAATATTGAATGGCAAGAGCTAGGAAAAGGACACAAACACACACACACAACCCTCCAGAAAGAGAAATAAAATGGCACTTTTGTGTCAGACTTTGTAGATGACTTTGATTTTCAGAGATTTGGGATTGATTTACTCTGTGAATTTACACTTTAATTATACTGATTAAGTGCATTAATTTGATCTGTTCTTTGACTACTCTTTGGAGTCCAAGGCATTTTAATGGTGAGAAGAGACTCTTGTCTCCTGTCTGCTTCCATTGCAATTTATTTATGCTTCCTCTATACCCTTTATTAAGGTTTGACTGGCATTACAGTTAATTTTATTCCATAGGCCTCCCTTTCCCCTAGGTAGTAATGAATTCCTTGTCTTATGTTTATGTGCCACTTTGTTCATAGTAGGCACACAATAAATATTGAGTTGAACTAAATTCCTTATGGCAGAAATCAGTAATACTGTGGTATAAGGCTAAATTTCTGTGAATCCTCTGTTAGGCATGGATTATTTATTCCTTTGGTAAATATTTATGCATACCTACTATGTGCTATGTGTTGTCCTAAGTGCTACAGATGCAGAGATAAATTTGATAGACTTAAGTATTTGCCCTCATGGGGCTCGCATTCTAACATAGGAAGAGAGCCACAGCAGGATGTACTTTCCTTCTGCATACTGAAGTGTTAAAGACAGTGGCGTGCACAGAGTTCTATGGGATTTAGGAGAG
Source organism: Chaetophractus vellerosus (assembly GCA_004027955.1). Taxonomy (NCBI): domain Eukaryota; kingdom Metazoa; phylum Chordata; class Mammalia; order Cingulata; family Chlamyphoridae; genus Chaetophractus; species Chaetophractus vellerosus. Next base: position 13,930 of record PVKH010002197.1, read on the forward strand.
GAGTACAACAGGCAGGGAGTTCAGAAATTTTTTTTTAGAGAAGATAACCCCTGAGTTAGGTCTTAAAGTACAAATACGGGTTAGACTCTCATCAAACTCCAGTACATATTCTCTCCAAGATCAAAATATAAAACACCAAACTTTAGTGTGCTTAAGAATTATCTTGATATCTTAACTTGTATTACAAAACGCCTTCTCTAGAGATTCTATTTCATTTGGCCTGAGATGGGGCCCAAGAATCTACATTTTATTAAGCTCCGCAATAAATTCTGTCTGAGATACGCTAGTATAGAATATTGAGCTCGTTATATAGAATTATTAGTAGCGAAGTTTCAGTGCCTGTAGATCGGATCTTTAAGTGTGATAGTGATAAATAAGAACGCGTAAGACTAGGGTTAGTGTTATTGATCTTTTTCTTGCACTTCCTGAAAAAATAATATTTAATGAAAAAAGAAAAAGTGAAATTTAATTATGATTTCTTGTACATTCACATTCAACAACTCGTTCAAAGTGTTCCTTGGTATATATAATAAATAAATCCTATTATGTTGGTTTTATGATTCCTGCAAATTCCTTTGGATTATTGTTCAAATATTTCCTTCCAGTGTGTCTCTACAATGATAGATATAAGGCAAAGAGCAAGTCTGAGAAGATATTTATCTAAAAGACAAGTTTGATGACAGAGTCACATTCTTCATGTTGTGAAAATAGCAAAAGGATCGCTTTAAAAGCTACTTTAACAATAAACTACACTGCATCTTTTTTTTGTACCATGAAGGGGAAAAAGCATGACCTTTTAGATAGGAGATTTCTAATGAATTTTTAAAAAATGAAATAGTTACAGTTAGCCTTCCTCCTTCCCTGCCAGTTACCTTATCAAGCAGAGATTCTGAGTCTGAGAATACTAAGAGAATCTTATTTAAGCCCATAACTGTTAGAAAGGTTGTGGTGAGGCCATTTTTTTAAGAATTTTTATTTTCACTGTTACATTGCTTTCCACTTGTACCATTTAGTAAGGTTTTGAATCCTTTATTATTTTGAGTTCAAATGAATTATGTCAAATGAAGATTTTTAAACCTGGTTTGAGATTCTTTGGTGTGCATACAGATGATCATGCAACTTAGGGGAAGAAAAAGAATACATCTCCCCAAATTTAAATGTTTCCCAGGAGTGATCTTTCATTTTCTTAATTCATCCCTTAATACTCAAGTCAAGTTGTATTATTACGGGTCCTGTGGTCTTACCATCAAGATGTTACTTTTATAGCTAAGGCTTCTTCTTGTCAGGTAAAGACCACAATGAAGTATAATGGCAGAATAGTAGAGTTCGAATCACAACTCTATTAAAATTGTGCCACTTAGAATCTTAATAATCTCTCTCAGGCCAGCCACCTTCTCATTTATAAACGGGGGGTGATTAAAGCCCCTTCATTGAGTTGTGAGGATTAAACAAGCCAAAGTATCTATTGCAATTAATAGTAGCTTTATTAAGAGAAGATTGAGGGAAGCCTGATGTATATGTTAGAAGGTCCCAGAACATACTATCAACCCCCAACAAGCTCTCCAAAATTTTTATCACAATGCCTACCTACCTTAGAAGGCTTTCAAAAGTTGAATTTATTTTCATGTCCTCGTTGAAGCCTTGTCGTATAAATTAGAAGCATACTAATGGAAAGTCCTGTGCTATATACTTCTTTGCATCTCCTTCAGTCATTGGCACAGTCCTGGATGCTCAACAATTGATTTGGTTTAAGAATTCTCATTTCTATACACACACAAAGAAAAATTTTAACCTTTTCATAGTACAGAGATGAGAAATGTGTTTTGTTTAAACAACTTGACTTGTTGGAGTCATGTTGGGACTTAGAGTTGCTTATAGCTTCCAGAGTTTCTGAAATGAGTTAGCAAAGCAGAGTGTGTATGTCAGTTCACTCCCCCATATCCTTCCCCTACCTTCCACCCTCACCAAAATGGAAAGTCCTGGTCATAAGTAAGTAATTCATAGTATGTCTCTGTCAGTATTGTAAAGGAAATAAGACTTACCTTTAAGCAAATGCATTTTTGGAGTCTTCTGTGCAGTAAGCTTTCTTGCTTCTCTTTATCATCATTCTAAATAGCTTCATTGTTACTGCATTCATCAGATGAACTGCAACCCGGGATTCTTCACTAGAAACAGCAATGCTTCTGTCACCTCTGCTCTAATCTCTATTTTCTTTATTACTTTGTTCATTTTTTAAGGACCTTTATTTCAAAGAGCAAGTTAATACAGCAGCCTTAGATCCTCCTCTTTCTCTAAAAATAAATGCTGTGGATAAGGTACATCAGAGTTTCTATTGTCTCCCATTTCAAATGTAAACACACTTCCTTCTCTGTACTTTGCATGTTTTTACATGAATATATTTTACATTTTGAAAGTTTTTTCCCCCACAAAGATCCATGATCACTAAATTAGCTCTCTGAAAAATGAGGTTATTTGTACACTTGGAACAGTATGGTTACAGAATGAGGCTGTTTTTTGTGGCTGTGGCTGTATCACTGTGTTTGATCTGTTCATAGCTTGAGGTCTGGTTAATATAATCATAATGTGGTAGAGTTTGATAAATTGAAATTGTTAGTCCATTTCACAAATGAGTGTAAAAAACCTAGTTCTTTTTCAGTTTACCTTAGTTTGTCTTTTTTTTAAATGTCCATTCTTTCTTCTTCCTTGCTTTTCCTTCCATTCCTATCTGTAAACATTCACACTAGAAATCCAGTGTTTATTCCTCAAAGCTGAATAATACCTATCAAAATGGGATACCCTGCCTTTTTTCTACTAATCACATGGACTGGACAGTAGGGAGGCCAGATTGGCTTTCTTATTGAAAGTAAGGCATAAAACGCTTTGCCATAAGACGTTTCTTGCTTCCGTGATAGTTGTTGTTCACTTACCTCGAATAGTGTGAAGTACCCTAAAATCATGTATGAATTGGGAGCAGAGCAGGGAACTGATTATTAATATAACAGAAGTTTGGCATAATTTTACTGTAGAATTCCAACCCCTTAGTACAAAAAAAATTAGTATATTTCTAAATAATTAAGTATGAGAACAAAGTCACTGCTGTGACAATAGTTGTGAAAGATTTTTGACATTTTTTTCAATGTCAGTTTGACAGTCTGTACTTTAAATACCTAATAATACATTATTATTTTGGAGCCCTTCTTCACCCTCTTATTTGTTATTCTGATTACCAGTAAACCTAGTTTTGCTATTTGAGTTTGTCATTTAAATACTCAAGATGACTAAAAAGAAAAACCCTAAACGCCATTCAGTTTATTCCTTTAACATGTGCTGTCTCACCTGATACTTATTGTTTTTAAAATGAATACCCAATAGATGAAATATAATACTCCATTATACACTGAAAAAATAATTTTCTGAAATTAGTTTATATGTTCACATTTGCTAGAGTGCTTATTTTCATAAATCTAGACAATTAATATTAAATATGACTGTTTCTTTAATGAGGAAATAGGAATTTTCCCTTATCTCTGAGATTTATTATTTCTCTTTGCCTTTCACATCTGATTGAAAGGGAATGGCTGTAAACCTCTCAACAACACTTCATTTGTCAGTTTCTCGGTGTGCTGCCTTCCTCTTGATGGTATAATTTTCAGTAACAACTAATCCTTTTATACCCTTAAGGGTAGATCCTCATAGAGGTTCCTGTATATAACTCTATTAATGTTGATGAAAATAATACATAAGCACCAACAAGAGAAAAGAGCCCCAAAGTGTGAAGGACCAGCATCTCAGAGCCCTGATACAGGATGCCACCTGCAATACCTAAATGTGACCTCAGTTACAATGGAGTGGAAGCCACCTTCTTGGAAATGAGGGCTGCTAGGTCATCATGTCATGTGCTCTCCTTTTGGTCCCCCTCCCCCCTCTAGCTTGCATGTTCTTTTTATTTTACATTTTGTGAGAAGGCCTGAAAAACCCCTAGATTTATAGTTTTTTCACATGTTGATTCTGGTTGGGTGGCGGTGGGCAGGGAAATGGTGTTTGTTTTCATTTGGGGCAGTCTTTTCAGATAAATATTGAGAGGATTTGTAATATTCTGAATTACGTCCGTTTTCTTGTATGAGGGAAGACCAGAGTAGCTTTGCATAGAAATTGGCTGTCAAGTATTTAAGTATATTTGAACACTTATTTGAAGCACAGCTAGAAATTAATGGTGATAGTTCCAACAGCATTTTATTTATTTATTTATTTACTTACTTACTTACTTACTTACTTTTAAGGAGGCACTGGGGATTGAACCTGGGAACTCATACGTGGGAAGCAGGCGCTCAACCACTGAGTGACATCTGCTCCCAACAACAGCATATTATAAATATTACTTTAAGTAAACCAAGAGAAAAATCCCAGCAGCAGCTTGCATTACAAAATTAATTTATAATGTTTCTGCATAATTTTATCGAGGTGACTTTTCTTTATGTTCTTAACATAATAGAGTGGCAACAATTTTGAGGAATCTTTAAAGCTGTCGTGGAGGGGACAGCCAAACTTCGGATAGATTTTTACTACAATTTTGAAAAAAGTGTAGAAATATTACTTTTCAGTTACATTAGTTTGGGGAAATACAGTTATGTGATTTTTAAGGGTCTTCATAAATGTTGGAATCTACTCTTTCTACAACTTTATGCGGTTCATCTTTTCTTAGTACTCTTGCACTGTGTTTTATTTCTCAAAATTATGTAATTTCCCTGGAAAATGCAATTAGTAAAATCTTTTATTGAATATTCCCTTACTTTGCTTCTTTCTTTTTCTTTTTCTTTTTTCCCTTCTTTTCTTCCTCCTCCTCCCTCCCTTCCTCCCTTCCTTTCTCCTTCCACTCTCTTTCTTTCTTTATTTCACTTTGTGTGTGTGTCAAGAAGCTTCCTTAATAGTATAGTTTCTACAGAGCTTTCTTACTTATTTTTCTAATAATGGATATAACAGTATGATGACGTTTAAATGCTCTGTGAGCACAACTCTCAAACAACCTGAAGAAATACACCGCTGATTAACATTTTCTTTGGTCCTAAATTGTCTCCATCGTATTTGCTAGTGGCTCTTTAAACCATTAAGAGATCTTATTAATACAATTGAGTGTCTGTGTGGTTATCAACAGTGTTGTATGATTGTCACATATTAATTTGCATTTTAGTTAAAAATAAATGTGTGTGAAGAAATCCATTTTATAGAATGTGCATATATCTGATCATTTTCATGTAATTGAAAATGTGCTGTATGTTGCATTTTATTCATGTCTCCTTTTCTACTATCTACGCACCGATTGTCTCGGTCCCTTTTTCTTCTTGTATAATTGTATTACATAAAGAAATTGCTGACTTCTGTGTAAACAATGTTAACGTTATTCTGAAGAGATTTTTATGGCAGTTTAATTTTTCAGAGAATAAATTTTTGCGTGGGTTAAAAGTTACTTTTCTTCAACTCCATATAAGAATCTCTTCACAGTCTAGCATTCACTGGAAATGGGTAAGCATCTGACTTCTCTGATGATGATACAATAAAATCAGCCCTAATTCTTATCATTGACAAATAAATGTTAATATGACTATTACAAGATAAAACAATCCTGCAGTTACACGAGAAAATGGCAAATGGAGGTATGTAAATGCTATTAAGATATTAGGTTTGAAAGGAATGTCATTTAAATGTGCTATAAAATATTGTCATCAAAATGTTTGGGTCATATTATTTTCTTCAATTTTAGTTAAATCTGCCCTTCAAAGAAAATAGACTACAAATTTAAACATTTTAAAATAATTTCCTTTAAAATACAAAAATATATCAAGAATGAAGCTAAATATCTTCAAAACAATCTATCTTTATACATATGTATACACTATTATCTGACTTGCTCTTTCATTTAATGCAAATTTTTCATAATTCATATCTGTATTGTCATTATATTTAACACAATCATTTTCTATTTGGCAATAGTAGTTGGTTGATTTTTATTGTTTTTTAATTAAGTAGTTATTGTATTGTTTCCCAGAAAACTTTAGGTTAGATATTTTTCATCTTTCATCATCTTGTCCTATTATTTCCAGGAACAAAGATGTATAACAAACTTAACAGTACTATTTTGCATATAAAAATAATTTCAACTTTTGGTGCTCTAAAATTAACAGAAATTAAACTTGCAACATTCTCTTTCTCTGATTATCTTTGAATCCTTAGTTCCATGAATTAACCAGATAAACCAGAATCCTTTTTAGTTAACCTTAATTTTTTTTTTGTTCAGGAAGTGGTAGGTTTACAGAAAAATCATGCAGGAAACAAGTTCCCATATGTCCCTCGCACACGTGCAGTTTTCACTGTTGTCAATAGTTTGCATTAGTGTGGTGCCTTTTTTACAATTGATAAAAGCACATTTTTATAATTGTAGTATTTACTTTAGACCATAGTTTACTTTAGGGCTCACTGTGGAGTTTTTTTTCATAGTAATATATAAATCCTAAAATTTCCCTTTGAACCCCATTCAAATATATAATTCAAAGGTGTTAAATATATTCAGAATGTTGTACTACCATCACCATCCATTACTAAAACTTTTCCATCATCACAAACAGAATCTATGTACCAACTAAGTATTTACTCCCCATTACTTAACCCCCACCCCAGCTCTTAGTAACTGATATTCTGGTTTCTAAGTCTATGAATTTGCTTATTCCAATTATTTCATATCAGATCATAAAATATTTGTCCTTTTGTGTCTAGCTTATTTCACTCAGCATGATGTCTTCAAGGTCCATCTATGTTGTCACATGTGTCAGAGCTTCATTCCTTTTTATGGCTGAACAATAATCCATTTTCTTTATATACCACATTTTGTTTATCCATTCGTCTGTTGATGGACACTTGGATTGCTTCCCTCTTTTCACAATTGTTAAAAATGCTGCTATGAACATTGGTGTGCAACTATACACTGTTCAAAATGCTGCTTTCAATTCTTTGGGGTATGTACCTAGAAATGAGATTTCCAGGTCATATTGTAAATCTATACTTAACTTTCTGAGGAACTGCCAAATTGTTTTCCACAGTGCCTGCAACAAGTGTTCCTATTTCTCCACATCCTCTCCAAAACTTGCTATTTTCCATTTTTTAACAGGAGCCATTCTAGTGGGTGTGAAATGGTATCTCACTCTGGTTTTGATTTGCATTTCCCTAATAACTAATGATGTTGAGCATCTTTTCATGTATTTTGGCCATTTACATATCTTTTTTGGAAAAATGTCTGTTCAAGTCTTTTTCCCATCTTTGTGTTGTTTGTCTTTTTGTTGTTAAGTTGTAGGATTTCTTTATATATTCTCCGTAGTAAATCCTCATCAGATGTTTGGTTTCCAAATATCCTCTCCCATTCTGTAGGTTCTCCATTTTTACTTTCATGATGGAGTCCTTTAATGCACAATTTTTTTAAATTTTGATGAGGTCATATTTATCTATCTTTTTCTTTTGTTCTTGTGCTTTGGGTGTAAAGTCTAAGAAACCATTGCTTAAAACAAGGTTGTGAAGATACTTCCCTCAACCTTATGTTTCTTCTAGAAGTTTTATAGCTTTGGTATTTATATTTAGGTCTTTGACCCATTTTCAGTTAATTTTGCATATGAATATGCAGTTTTCTCAGCAACATTTGTCAAAGAGAGTTCTTTCTCCATTAAGTGGACTTGGCACCCTTATCAAAAATCAGTTGTGGGGAGCGATTGTAGCTCTGTGGTTGAGTGCCTGCTTCCCATGAGCGAGGTCCCAGGTTCAATCCTTGGTACTTTCTAAAAAAAAAATCAGTTGGCCACAGATGTGAAGGTCTATTTCTGAGCACTCAATGCAATTGTTGGTTTATATGTCTGTTCTTATGCCAGTACCATGCTGTTTTTCTTACAGAAGCTATATAGTAAGTTTTAAAATCAGGAAGTGTGAGTATTCCAACTTTGTTCTTTATCAAGATGGATTTGGCTACTTGGGACCCGTTATCCTTCCATTTAAGTTTGATGATTGGCTTTTACATTTCTGCAAAGAAGGCTCTTGTAATTTTTTTTAGGATTGCATTGAATCTCTAAATTGCTTTGGATAGAAGTGACACCCTCGCAATATTTAGTCTTCCAATCCATGAACAAGGAATGTCCTTCCATTTCTTTAGGTCTTCTTTAATTTCTTTTAGCAATGTTTTTTAATTTTCTGTGTATAAATCCTTTATATACTTGATTAAAATTATTCCTAGATATTGAATTCTTTTAGTCGCTATTGTAAATGGAATTTTTTTTCTTGATTTCCTCTTTAGATAGTTCACTGCTAGTGTATAGAAACATTACTGGTTTCTGCATGTTAATCTTATTTCCTGCCACTTGCTGAATTCTTTTATTAGCTCTAGTAGCTTTGTTGTGGATTTTTCAGGATTTTCTGTATATAGATAGGGTCATGTCATCTGCAAATAGGGAAAGTTGTAATTCTTCCTTTCCAATTTGGATGGCTTTTATTTCTCTGTCTTTCCTGATTGCTCTGGCTAGAATTTTACTTTGTTGAATAATAGCAGTGACAGTGGACATTCTTGTCTTTTTCCTGATCTTAGAGGGAAAGCGTTCAGTCTTTCACCATTGAGTTTGATGTTAGTGATAGATTTTTCATTTATGCCCTTTATATGTTGTAGAGGTTTCCTACTGTTCCTAGTTTTGTGGGTGTTTTTATAAAGAAGTGGTGCTGAATTTTGTCAGAAACCTTTTCTGCATCAATTGAGATGGTCATGTAGGTTTTCTCCTTCATTCTATTAATGTGATATATTACATTAATTGATTTTCTTATGTTGAACCACTTTGCATACCTGGTTCACTCTTCTAGTATATTGAAGATTTTTGCATATATTCTTAAGAGATATTGGTCTGTAATTTTCTTTTCTTATGATATCTTTATCTGGCTTTGGTAGTGTGCTTTCCTCATCATTTTGGGGGAAAGAGTTTGAGCAGGATTGGTGTTAATTCTTCTTGAAATATTTGGTAAAATTCCCCAGTAAAACCATCTGGTTCTGGACTTTTGTTTATTGGGAGATATTTTATTATTGATTCAATCTTTTTACTTACTATTGGTCTGTTCAGATCTTTTATTCTTCTTGAGTAATTTAGGTGTTTGTATGTTTCAAGGAATTTGTCCGTTCATCCAGATTGTGTAATTTGTTGGCATACACCTGTTCATAGTATCTTCTTATAATCTTTTTTATTTCTGTGGTTTTGTTGGTAATTTCCCCGCTCTCATTTCTGATTTTAGATGTCTGTGTCCTCTCTTTTTTCTTTGTCAGTCTAGCTAAAGGTTTGTGAATTTTATTGATCTTTTCAAAGAACCAACTTTTGGTTTTGTTAATTTTATTGTTTTTTTATTCTCTATTTCATGTATCTACACTCTGATCTTTGTTATTTCCTTCCTTCTGCTCACATTGGGTTTAGTTTGCTCCTATTTTCTAGGTCCTTCAGTTTTGAGGTTAGGGCTTTGATTTGAGATCTTTCTTTCTTCAATTGTAAGCATTTAGAAGTATAAATTTCTCTCTCAGCGCTCTCTTTGCTACATCTCATAAGTTTTTGTATGTTGTGTTTTCATTTTTATTTGCTCAAGATATGCCCTGTTGGTCTGTGTTAATTTTTTTTTTCATTTTGTAGTGAGTTGTCTCTACTGAAGCATGCAATTATATCATGAAATATATCTGCTTAAAATAAATGGATTCATAAACTTAATTTCTAACTATACTTTAAGAATTTCTATCCTTGCCCAGTAGTTGCTGCTGAATTCTTCCTCCAAATAATTTTAGATTCCATTATTAAGATATGGAAGGTTTTAGAAGCAAAAATAATAGATTGTTCACAAAAATCACAATATCACAACATTCACAAAAATATTACTCTGGGATTGTAAACAATAACTCAATTGGGAATGATTTATTGATTAGTACTTGAAAAAAGTCATTTTCATCTGGATCATGGCTTACTGTCTTTTACAAAGTTACAGTTGATAGAAAATGAAATTCCAGCAGAAAATAGGCACATCTGCATTCTAACTATCAAATTATTAAGTTGTCACTTTATATTGTTACAGGAGGGTTTAGGTAGTTACTCATTACACCATGTTACTATACTTAAGTTTATTTTTATTGCAAATTGAGTATAACTCCCTTGATCTCCAATATGAAAAAAAATATTTAAGTCAACATTTTCTTTCCATAGATTATGAAAATATTCCATGATGTTTCCATTTGAAAATAAAGTCATTCCCAACTTAAAAACAAAAGGTCTCAGTAAAATATGTGGAATATTTTGTTTGAGTAGTACTTTACAATGAATTATAATAGTATAATAATATACTAAGTGGTTCTATATAATTAAATGCCAAAAAAAATGGGGACAAAGTAATGATCTCATAAACTTATAAAAATAAGTGGGGAAAAGATGTGGCTCAAGTGGTTGAGCACCTGCTTCCTACATGGGAAGACTTGGGTTTGGTTCCCAGTGCCTCCTAAAAACAAAAATACAACAAGCAAACCAACAAAAACCAACTCAGCCAACGTGGCTCAGTGGTTGAGTGCCACCTTCCCACATATGAGATCCTGGGTTCAATCCTTGGCCTCAGTACCTCAGAAAAAAAAAAAAACATGAAAAATGAAGGCACGTTATTGGTTAGCATAAGGAAAATATATCCAAGGGAAAGCCTTCCAAGAAAAATTTTAATATGTGGTAGATACTGCCAACTCTTCACCAAAATCCATGTTTTCCTCTTCTTGGTCATAATGGCTAAATTATATTTCTCCTCCTCCCTTCAAATTAGGCATGGCCATAAAACTGAGTTTCAGCCAATAGAATATGAGCAGAGGGGATGTGTGCCAATTTCTAGGAGGTTTTTTAGGAAATAAATGTGCCTTTAATACCTTCTTTCACTTTCTACTGGCTGAATGCAAAGGCAAATGAAAGCCTAGGGGATGGCAGAGCTACAACTTGAGAAGATCCTGGTTTGCCTCACAGTAGAGACAGCCAGGTAGGTATGTCTTGGAATGTTAACATAAGTGGAAAAAAAATTCTGTTGTGTTTGTGCCATTGTAAATTTTGGACTCCCTTTGTTACTGTAAACAATTGAATCTAAAACAAATAGTGGTACCTTCAAGTGGGGTTCTTTCAAAGGAGTCAAGCAGCCAACAGTGAGGAAATGATATAGCAGGTTGAAAAACTGTAATCCACATTATACAGTGGCAAAACTTGGTAAAAACAGTTGCCTGTTTTACTTCGAAGGCTGTTGGATATGGCTACAGAACCTGCAGTTTAGGGGAAATGATTGGAAAGAGCTAGAATAACTGTATTTGAGATATTTTTTGCTGAAAGTGTTATAAGAAAGCAGTAAACTCAGACAAGAATTCAATGTTTTCCAAGCAGAGATTGAAAGGAATAGAGAGACCCCAGAGATTAAGTGCTTTACAGGTTGGAAAAGTCTACTCCTTCTAGACTTCAAAAAATTAAGATTTGGTTGGGGGCCTGTTCCCCATATACAAGGTCCTGGGTTCAATCTCCAGTATCTCTTAAAAATAAAATTAAGATATGACTGAAAATCTTGAGTAACAAAGACCCATTAAGACTGCTCAGATAAACAAAGGTGCTCAACCAGGTGGCAAAGATCAAATGTTAAAAAGAGTTACCTCTTGTTTCAGAGGAACTCAGGGTAAACTTTCATGCTCATGAAGCAAGCTATGAAAGCTAAATAGCACAAAGAAGGAAATGATTCTCAATACATACTTCAAATGAGATCATGGAATATAATGACAAGAAAAAACCTCCCAGAAGTCAGAGCAGGTGACCATTGAGAATAACGGATAAGGGAGTGCCTACTGTATGTTTCCCATTCTTCTCCTTTTCAACTGAAAATTTAAAGTGCAATTATCCTTCTCCTTCTCTACATTGTGTCAAGAGCTGAGCTGAGGTGCCAGGTGTTGAAGGTTGCTGATTAAAACAATCAAACTGGAAATAACAGAGCCTTTAATCACTTGCTGTGATGGTACAAACAAGAGGTTGACCCTGAAGATAAACAATCCAGTTAACAAATGGACAAAAGACATCTTTCTAAAGAAGTGATACAAATGGCCAATAAGCACATGAAAAGGTGCTCATCATTAGCCATTAGAGAAATGCAAATCAAAACCACAGTGAGATACCGTTTCACACCCACTAGAATGGCTACTATTTTAAAAAATTTTTTAAATAAGTGTTGGGGAGGATGTAGAGAAATAGGAACACTTGTTCATCATTGGAGGGAATGTAAAATGGCTCAGGTGCTATGGAAAACAATTTGGCAGTTCCTCCAAAAGTATAGAAGTACCATATGATCCAGCAATCCCACTTCTAGGTATAAACCCAAAAGATTTGAAAGCAAGGACTGGAATATATATTTGCACATCAATGAGCATAGAAGTATTATTCACAATTGTGAAAAGAGGGAAGCAACCCAAGTGACCACCAGGTTAATAAACAAAATGTGGTATATGCATACAATTCAGCCATCAAAAAAGAAAGTTCTAACACATGCACTAACATGGAAGAGCCTTGAAGACACCTCGTTGAGTGGAATAAACCAGACAAAATGAGAAATATTGTATGAAATAATTAGGTATGAAATAATTAGAATGATCAAATTCATGGAGTCAGAAACTAGAATAAGGTTGCCAGGGGCCAGGTTGGGGATAGGGAATGGGGAGTTAATACTTAATTGGTACAGAGGTTCTGTTTGAGGTGATAGATGGTGGTAATTGCACAGCATAGTGAATATAATTAATACTCTGGCATTGTGTATTTGAATGTGTTTAAAAGAGGAAATTTTAGGTTGTATATATGTTACCAGAATAAAAACTTTAAAAACACACACACACACACAAAACTGTACAACACGATGAGCCCTAATGCAAACAATGGTTTATAGTTAATAGTACAATTGTAATAGTGTTTCATCAATTGTAACAAAAGTACCACATTAATATAATGTGTTAATGATAGAGAAAACTGAGTGTGAGAGTAGGATATAGCTGTATGATTTTCCTGTAAACCTACAACTTCTTTAATTAAAAAAACATAATCCCAAACAAAAGAAGTTAACCCAGGGAAAAAGCACCGGCTCCCTGCTAGTTTTAGTTTTCTAAGCTGCTTCAGCAAATACCATGAAATGGATCGACTTGAACAAGGGAAATTGGTTTAAAGAAAGTCCAAATCAAGGCAGCATCAAGGCAGTGCTTTCTCCCTGAAGACTGGCGTTCTGGGGTTGGCTGCCAGTGATCCCGAGGTCCTTAGCTTGCCACTTGGCAAGGTACGTGGTGGCATCTCCTGGTCTCTCCTTCTCTTCCAGGTTCAGCTTCTTGTCTCCTGTGGCTTTTTGTTTTTATCTGAAATACATTCTCTTATAAAGGATTCTAGAAGTAGGATTAAGACCCATCCTGGCTGAGGTGGCCACACACCTTAACTGAAGAAAGCTGATCAAAAGGTCCTACGTAGAGTGGGTTCACAGCCACAGGAATGAATTAACTTTAAGAGCATGTCTTTTTCTGGGGTATAAACAGTTCCAAACCACCACACCCATGTTCCATGTTCCTGCATGGAGCAACACCAGGGGGAGGTCTAGGAGTAGAAAAGTACTGAGTTGGAGTGGAGAAACGTGTCTTCAAGGTCACCCCTTCCTTTCTCCAAAAAGGAGTTCTCAGCAGAGGCACCTGGGGAAGACCTGAAGTTAAGAATGCAGAGATGGGTCCCGAGTCCTTAGCTGCAACTCCCTTAAGAGACTGCAGTGCATAAGCTATGTACCACACCTGTGTGGGGATTGCAGCTTTCCCCATGAGACATGCCAGGTAAAAGCCTTTAGTGCCTATTATGGGCCTGAAAACTCACCCATTGGATTTTG
>PVKH010002198.1:0-27851 GCA_004027955.1 Chaetophractus vellerosus
AACTTAGAAGGGCATGCATGGCTTAATACTCTGCTGTTGCTATCTTGAAATTCTTAATAATTTTAAAAATAGAGCCCTGCATTTTCATTTATCATTGGGCCCACAAATTATGAAGCCAGCCCTGACCTTTAGAATGTAAGCTCCATGCGGGCTGGGAATTTTGTCTGTTTTGTCCAAGGAGCATTCCTAAAATGGTGGTTGGTGCTGTGCTTAAAACATATTTGTTGAATGAATGAATGGATGGATGAATACCAAAAGACTCCATTAATGAGAATCTCTCATTACCAGGCAGAGCCAGGAAACAGAAAGTTTCTCTCATTTATCATTTCTGTGCGCTGTTATCAGTCCGAAGATTCCAGAGCTAGTTTATAGGCTAAATAAATGTTTAGGGGAAAAGAGCTGGTATGAAAGGGAGAAAGAAGGGCTCTAGAGAGAGTTACTGCCAAGCCAACAGTGTGCTCTCCCGAGGCCCGCCTTTCAATCCGCCAGGGGAAGTTTCCCTCCTGCGAGCCAAGCTGTGGGGGGAGTTTTCCCGATTCGCAGCCTCCTTCCTACTCCTGATCCCCAGGGTCTTGTAGGAGAGCGGTGCAGATGTCAACCCCACACCCCAGGCCTGTCAATGGATTTCCTTGGCTGCTAATCCTAGCCTTTGAGCTCCAACAGTGGAGCTGAGGCTGTAGAAGCCTCTGAACGCTTCGTGCCCCATCAGGGAACAGCAAGAAAGGAGAGGAGAGCTGGGGACCTGACGGACTCGGAGATGGATGGAAAATGGGTGGGGGCACGGCATTTTTTGCACAGAGAACACAAGACTGTGCTAGTCTAGGAGAGACTTGGATATGATTGACGTGATTTTTCAGGTTTTATGAATCTACTTCAGATACTGTAGATTTAATTGTCATGTCGTATGCCTTCATTAATTTTCTGTTTGGGGGTGCCATGGTAACAATCACATCTCTTTCCATAAAGTCTTTCACAATTAATCCTAGAGAAAGGGAGATTCTGAGAAAGAACCCATTTGGGCAAGTTACCGTGCTCTCAAGCCTCTATCATCCTCATTATTCACAGAAATGATTTGTTATGGACAGAAAATCAAGTTATCTGGGGCCTTTGGGAAAAGTGGACAATTCAAGTCATAGGGTAAGACAAACAAATGAGAAAAGTAAAGCCAGCAAATAGTAGTTCTCTGGACCACATGAAGGAAAAGCATGAGATGGGAGAGAGAGAGAGTGAGAGAAACCCTGCACAATGTCCAAATTTCAGGCACCGCCAAAGCTTGCAAAACATCATTTCATTTAGAAATGCTATGATTTAATGGCAAAGGAGGACATTTTGTTGGAACGCCTAGCGTAACAAACACTTTTCTCTCCACTTAACAGCACTCTCCTGGCTTGGTCTCGTGGAGAAAATAATAATCTGGATGTTTTGAATTATAGCAGTAATACCAAAGGCACTCTGGGCCCACCCAAATTCCCAGTGTTGGACACGGTGTCAGCGCTCAGTAAGAACGCAATGATATTACAGCAGGCAACTGCTGGTTTTGGGACATGGTTCAGGGGTTATTATGGGCAGAAAGAGTGAGCAGAACTTTCTGTAGGGATGTAATCCAGATGGTGGCCTGCTTGCCAGGGCAAGGCCAAGACAGGCTCTCACCTCAGCCGAGCAGAGCCCCAGGGCTTTGGGTCATGAGCAAGACCCAGAGGGAAGAACACAAATCTGAGCATCTGGAGGCCCTGGATCTGCTCCTAGCTCTGCCACTAATGAGCCTGGTGACCTTGGGTAAAGCTTCCATCCTCTCCGGGCCTCCCTCCTTCATCAGTACAAGCTTTGACTTTTAGAACTGCAAAGACCCTTAGAGATCATCGACTCTGTAGTTCCCAAACTTTGTTCACTCACATTCTGCCTTTATGATTTGTGCCTTTTCCACGCACCACCTTTATTATCCGTTTTTTCCCTATAGAGCTAATTGTTGAAAGAATCCAGAGACAGTTACACTATATAAAAGGTAACTGCTAACTATAAAAAATGAATTCAATAAAAACTAAACAATGTTATTAAATTCTAGCCAGATCAATGTTGCCTGCCTAGAAAGGCAATAGGAAGAAAAACAAAGATAATAGTAACATTTATTGAGGCCTTAGGATGTGCCAGGCACTGTTTGGAGTGCTGTACATTTCATTTACTTATCACAACTCTTTGAATTAATGCCCATTGCTAATACCCACTTTACAGATGAGAAAACTAAGACATAGAGTGAGAAACTTGAGGCCTCTTCTCTCTTTGTTAACAAGCATTTTAATGAGTATACCTGGATAAATCTATAACTTTCTCCTTGACATAATCATAAGGGTTAAGAGAATATTTAAAAGTGAAGAACGTTTTCATTGCGGGATTCAGTCTTATTCGATGCCATGAGTTTTTACCACCCACCTACATGATTCTGCATGCCATAGGTAATAGATACCCCACAGTTCTGGTAAAGAATGATCTAGCCATAGAATATTTTGAGAGGTAGAAGGCCTTCCCACAGCCACCCTACTGCGGTCTTTGTGAGGCTGAGCCCACTGCCCCATTTGCTGATGTCACCCTTCTCTCTCTTGTCGGCCTGAAAAATTCCTCCTGCTTCATCAAGCATCACTTTCTCTTTGACCTCCTCCCTGACCTCTTCCTTGGCCTCCTCCCCACTCTGGGGACTGTAGATCACCCCTTCCATGGTGCCTCCATGGTATCCTACACACATTTCAGTTACAGGAGTCAAAATATAATTGATGCCCTCTACCTTTTGACCCACTTGGTCCTTTGACATAGAGAGTAAAGCCCATTCTAAGTAAGCCCTTAAATCTATAAAAATTCCTGGCAATTTAAAATAAGTGATTTGAAAAATGTCTTTGACAGCACTTATTATGTAAAAATAAAATACTAAACAGGAATCCTACATTCTAGAAGTTCTTTTTGGGAACTGTTTCATCACAGGTTAGACTGGGTTAGACTGGGTGAGGCTTCTTAAAATAAGAATCCAATGAGCTTGGATGGAACACACTTTCCTTCCCTGATCAGGATCCCTGGAGTAACATAGGTGTCCTTTGCTGCCATAACCATCAGGGTATGCATAACTGGGGTCAACAGTCTTGAAAACCTTCCCGTTCAATGTGCATTAATGCCACTGAAAGCCTTTGAAGGTTAGTGTCAGGGACAATGCTTCTTGGTGACATGGCTCCACTCTTAGTCTTCTTTCAATGCTTATGCTTCTGTTTCTCCTCCCCCCCGCCTTCCCCTCCTCCCCTCCCCATCTTCCTCCTCCAATTCCATTTCAACAAGAGTATCCTGCAGTTGCTTCATACTCAGTCATTGGTATTGCCATCAACTGCCAAACAGCTGCGTCTTTTGCAGCCATTATCACAAGTTTTGATCATTGCTGAGGGAATGATATTTAGGGTAAAAATGACCGTGAAAGCAGAACTCACAAATTAAGCCATTGTAGACCCATGATCACTGTAATTTGTTTACATGCCTGTTTCCCTGACTTGAGTAAGTTCTTTGAAAGCAGGGAGTATGGCACATTACTTTGTGTATCCCAAAGTTTTTCAAGCATTATAGACAAAAGGATTGATTGAATTATTAGATTAATTAATTGTTAATTCAATTTGTGCAGTGAAGCCTATTTCCAGGAACTGGAACCCAAGATTAGAATACACTGTGGGGTGGGGGTGGGGGAGCAGAGGGGAAGGGAGAGGAGGGGAGGGGAGGGGAGAGGAGGAGACAAGGGTGGTGTGTTTACTGAATGAGGCTTCCCAATCCATTTTGACTTATTCTAATCAAATAAAGCCTTTTCTTATATTGAATTAAAATCTTTCTTCCTATGACTTCTACTGGCCATTCTTAGTTCCACCCAATAATGTAGCCTATAAGAGTTGATGCATCTTCAAAAGAAGGTGTGTTAGAAGGTAGTGTTCTCTCTAGCCCTTTCTTCCCTTTAAACAGCATCACCTACTCCCTTAAATCTCCACATTGTGTGGCATCCAGAACTCTTACGACCCTGGCAGAAGCCAGAGTAGCCCAGGCTCTGGGCATAGTCCACCTGCCTTCAAGGACAGGCCCCACACTTTACTTTGGTGTGGTCTCTGAGCCTCAGTGGCCTCATCTGGAGAATGGAAATATTCTAAAAATGGCACCTCCTGCGTCTATTGTGGGACTAGATCAGATGACACACATAACATGCACCACACAGAGGCGAGCATTTAATAAGCACTAAAAAAATCAGCTCTTAATACCCTAGATGGCACTGATCAGAAGCCCTACCCCTGCCTCAGAATAGAATCGTTTCTGTCAATAAAGCCTCATTGGGTTCAGTGTTAGAGCAGCCACATCCCCTGATGGCTCATCGTGGGCTTGTGGTCAATCAAAACCTTCAGGTCTTTTTTTTTTTTTTTTTTTTTTTTCATAAACCACTGTCAAGCTTCCTCTCTCACATCTTATACTTTAAAAGTCAATTTTCTGAAACTAAAAGCAGAAGCATACATTCATCCTCATTAAATTTCCTGTGCACCAGTTTGGCCTATTATTCTAATATGTCAAGGTAAGACAGAGCTTTGTGGTACTATGAACGTACTTTGGTCAGGCCAATGGTCTCACATTGTGGAAGTGGAGAATAAGAATTAGAAGGGCTAAATGATTTGCCCAGCCTTGGACAATACAGGCGGTTGACTGTTTCCCAAAGTGCATGCCTTGGAACAATGTCCCCTGAGATATTTTCCATACCAAAGGGTTTCTGTGGCCAAATAAGTTTGGAAAACCATGTACACTCTTTCTTTCTTGGAGATAATTGGTGCCCAACAGCACACTAAATATTTTGGTCAGACCTACTGTTAAGGGTCCTGTTAAATTTGTTTAGTCCAGCTTTTCCCAAACATATTTGACCACAAGATCCTAATTTCATGTAACAGCTCTTAACATCTCACTGATCTAGTGCCCCATGATTGGTTTACAGCAGACACACCTAGAATACAAGACGGGTGCCTATCACCTACCAAGAGAATAAGTTCTGAGCTCCCCAGCGCATAAGGTTTTGTGATTTCCAAATGAAAACGAACATGGAAAAGAGCTCTGGAAAAGGAAGATATCAATAAGTGGAGCTGTAGTAAGATGAAGAAGGCAGGAATTGAAGGAAGGCCCCCTCCCCTGGCCTCCACACCTCCAAAAAAAGGAGTGAAAAGAGGACTCCAGAGAATGCTTCTAGTAAGAACCCCATCTGCTGCCCCCCCCCCCCAAAGCCTTGCCGTAACTCTGCCTGAGACCATCAGAACTGGTTTTATTATGCTCTTATCCTTGCTTATGTCAGTCATTACAGGAAACCAGGGACTCCCAGGGAGCTGAAAAGCCAGTTTTTCAGAGAAGACTTCCCTGATTTAAAGTAGCACTTCCCCCATCTGGCACCACCTCTCCTTCACTGCTTCATTATTTCTCCATGGCCTTGATCACTATTTGGCATTATATATATATATATCTTGTTTTTTATTTGATTATTGTCTGTATCCTTCTGCTAGAGAATAAGCTCCATGCTGGCAGGGAAATTTATTTTGTTTACTGCTTTATTCTCAGCACTTAAAACATTGAATAGCTGATAGTTGGCCCTCAATAATATGAACATTCCATTCAGTTCAAACAAGGGGGCTAAATGACTAAATGAATTCTAACCTCTCAGAGGGCAAGGATTGCATCTTGGGTTTGCTTTGACTTATTTATGACTTGATACCATCTGCTGAGTGGGTCTTTATTGCACTACAAATGAATATTATTGCTCAGATAGATGACAATATACAGGGAGCAGCTATTAGTCTCAGAAGCCACACTCTCCCCCTTTTGGTGACCTCATCCACCATGACTTTCATGGGCATGACTCATAAATCCACAACACCAACCCCGGCCCTTCATCCATGCCATGGTCCACCTTTCCTGCTCTTTACTGGACATGCTAAGCAATGCAAACTCAACAGAACTATAACCAGACATAGCATCTCTTCCCTGCCAAAACTAAGTAAATAAATTAAAAAAAAAACAACAATTTTTCCCAACTCAATTAACTATTTAGCTACCCATATATATTAGTGGCACTAAAAATATTACAAATATTGATAAGGGCATTGAGATATGTTTCTGACTTCTCCCTTTTTCTTATACTTCCTCCCAGCACTTCTCACTGTCCCATTCCCACTCTAGTAATAAAGTTTCAATCTTTCCCTTTGCCTGGGCCATTGCAATATCCCTCTCTCAATCTCTCTGCTCCCTTGTTGCCAATGTCTCTAATTTCCAATCCAATGTTTTTTGAGCTGTGGGTTTTTCCTATTAGTGAGTTGTGAAATCATGTAGTGTGTCATGGCCAACATTTTAAAAAAGAATGGGATGGGATAGAAAGGGATGGGATGGGACAGGATGGGATGCGACAGGACAGGGCAGGAAAGGACAGGACAGGAAAGGACAGGACAGGACAGGACAGGACAGGATAGGATAGGAAGAGATCAGACTGCATTGAAAGTAACATAAAATGTTTTTTTAAAAAGTTTGGTTAAAGATGTGTAAGTGTGTATGTCCTGGGCCATTATATCAATATATTTCTCACAATAGTTTGAAAGTCAGTGCTCTAAACCAAAACACTTAGTTATGTCACTCCCTACTAAAACCTTCAGTGATTCTCCATTGCATTCTGAATTAAGTCTAAACAAATTAACCCACCATTCAAGGCTTCCAAACTCATACTCTAGCCTACCATTCTAACTTTTTTCCAACACTCTTGTACTTATACTTAGAATGTACACCATGCTGAGGTACTCATTATTTTTCAAACATACCCTGAGATTTCTCCCACCATAACTGTCTATCTGTTGTTCTTCTTTCTAGACCAGTGGTTCTCAACCACTTGGCAATGCTGAGAGACAATTTTGGTTGTCACGACTGATGAGGGCGGTGGGGGCGGGGGTGAGTTCTGGCATCTACCCTAGTGGGTAGAGGCCAAAGATGCTGCTAAATATCTATGATGCTAAGGACAGTCCCCCACAATTAAGAATTATCCTTCTCAAAAATATCAATTGTGCTGAGGTTGAGAAACTGCTCTAGAGCACTGGTTCTCAACTTTTGGTGGGCAACTAACATATAATTATAAAACACAGAGTACGGGGCCTGATTCCCCCTCCCCCAAAGTTTCTAATTCCATATATCTGGGGTGGGGTCCAAGACTTGATATTTGTAATAGGTTTCCAAGTGATGCTGAAGCTGCTGGTCTGGTACCACAGAACCATCACCTAGACTTAAGTGATCTCTGCTTCATATTTACCAGGGCTTATGTTCATTGCCCACCCTAAGGCTCATGAGATGCAGATCAAATGCCGTCTCCTCAAAGAAGTCTTTCCTGATGTCTCTCCTGCTTGATTTCTCCAGCCGTTGCTTCAGTCTTTCCATATTTCTCATTTTTTTCCTCTCTACTCCTCTCTTGCGTCTTCTCTCTCTCATGTTTCACACAACCCCAGAGAGTTCACCTTCTGCTTCATGCTGCTCCAAAGCACTTTGGGTAATTTCCTTGCTTGAACAAAGTCCATCATCCAGAACTCACCACGACACCCATCTCCCCAGCCATTCCCCCAGCAAGCCTCATCCATTCCCCTTCCACATTGGGGATTACTAAAGTGTAAAGGAAAGTCTGGGAGCATGCATAAGTCTTTTTAAGATACCTAAGTGGGGAAATGAGTAACCAAGGAATGAAATGACAAAAAAGAAAGAGAAAAAAGCAATAAACAGATAAACAGGGCAGGGGTCACGGTAAAAAAGTGAATGTATTAGCAACCCCATTTCTGTTCTTCACTATTTTGCCCAGAATCAACCTTGTCTACCACCTTCAAGCTGGGCAGTAAAAAGAGTATTAAAAAGAGGTAAGTACCCGCCCTTCTCTTACCATACCTTAGAGACTCATGTGCACACTTCTATTAATTGGGTTCTGAATGTGGCCATTTAACTAGATAATTTCCTGGATTGTTCCAACTCTATTGTAGGTTATTTTCACTACGATTCCCTATGTAAGAATTTTTTGAAATTCAAATTTTCTTTAATCATATCATCAAAACATGTGATTTTCAAATATTCTCTTTTCTCCAAAAGAAGTTTCCTTACCATGGTTATTTTGAATCCCTTCTAAGCCAGGAAAAGACTGGTCACACTTTAAATTAAGTGTCATGAGCAAGGATTTAATTTAGACCTAATAAGCAGTTATTGTATGTTAAATACCATATGGTTATTAAAAACATATTTATTGAGGTTTAACAAGTATGTCAAGACAATAGTCCATAAACAGTGGGAATTGTTAACAGGATACAGTTATGGATCCTTACATCAGGCCATGTATCTTGTGCATGGATGCACTTTATATTAGACCATTAAAAAATAATAATAATAAAGAATCTCCGAGGGCCTCCAGCTGGGAGGGCAGAAGGGGCAGTGAATTTGTGCACTGCTCGCTCACCCCAGGAGACCTAGCATCAGTTCCTGTTGAGATGGGCATGAAAAATGAGCTTGGGGGTCTTTTCCTCATCTTCATTTTCACTCTGCACAAAGCCAACTGTACCACTGGCATGATTGATGAGGGCCGTTTAGGGGCACTGGCTGGGGCTGAGGGAAGGAGAAGAGCTTAGGAGGCTTCACTTGGCGTGAGTCAGAGGAAGGGGACTCGTGGAGACTCAGAACAGGTTTCTGATGTTTACCAACTCTCATTTGGCTTGAAATCTTAAAATTGTGTGTGTGTGTGTCCATGTATACACTGATGCAGTCACACGCGTACAGACGTAGAGATGGTGGTTAAGTGAGGAGGTAATCTACCCGAGGTACGGTTTGAAAACAGTCCTGCTCTACATCATGTCTCAAGTGGGCTGTCCTCTACGCTTCCCTTGCTGCTTAAAAGAAAACCAGGCTGGAAGGGCGCCTCCTCGCCCCACTACTCAGCTCTCCTCCAGCTGAAATGGCAGGGATCCCGCACAGCCTGTGTTTCCCGCCCACGTGCCGATGGTATGGCAACGCCCCTGCCGCCATGGCGCCCATTCAATAGGATGACTTCACGGAGGCTCAGGCCAAAGGACTTCAGATGGGCCATGAGCAAGAAGAACCGACAAAAACTAATATCCTTAGGAGTTAGCAAACATATCGTAGGAAATTATTCATCAATATTCGAGGAGCATCATATCTACGTTTTGAATAGGCAGCTGTAGGTCTCCAGGTTTCCTTTGGTGTATCAGCCCCTATTTAAGAGAGTCGAGGTTCTGTTCTGACGCAGACTTCAAATGTCAAGCCCCAGACTCCCTCAACTGCTTTGCACACGAAAGGAGTCAGGAGGCCTCGGAATAGTTGTGTGGCAACCAGTAGAGTCTCTGGTCTCTAGTTGGTAATCTAGAAAAGATATTTGTGTGGGATATTCGCTGTCTTTAGAGCCATGGTTGGAATTCCACTCCTCTCTAAGATTGTGTGTGTGTGAGATAGAGAGAGAGAAGAGAAGGGGAGAGAGAAGAGAGGAAGAGGACATACAATCATCACGTCAGCCCAGTGAACAAGACCCAACTACATGAGGATAATTATGTTTTACAGTTTTGCTAAACACAAGAAAGTATTTTCTCAGGCCAGTTAATTGAAACAACATCATGGGTTATACCTTCATTGTAATAAAACTCCACTGTGTGTCCAAGCGCCAGGGGATTTATTAAGCCCTGAGCTCTGAGAATCAGCAGGCAGGGTCAGACGCAGCTAGTGATGATGACATCATCGGTTTTGGCAGCTCTTTTCAACTGGTGTTGAGTGAGGTAATGTCCCCAAAATTAAAACTGACAGCAAGATTAATGATGATAGATTCACTGACTTTTTTCATGATTTAAATTGGTGTTCTGTTTCTTCCATTCTGGACAGCCAAGAGAGCTTCATGCCATTAGCTCGGCATATCAGCAAAGCCAGATAACAGGAGTCCATTCTTCCCGCTGCCTGGAACAGGCTGGGACTTCAAGGTTAGAGGGGATTTAGAGATGGCACCAGAGGAGGACACACCCTTGTGTCTCTGGCAGAGGTTGGGACAGTGAGCTATGCTCTTGTATCAGACCAGGGAACACATGCAGATTCATTATTTTGGTGCTAGAAAGGTTACATGCTCTGTGGGGGGTTGCTGTGTGCAAGAAATACCTCATCAAATCTTGCTCCACTGAGTCAGAATTTGCAATCCCTTGATCTGGAGCTGGGCCGATCTTGCCCTGTTTAATTTCCACAATAAAAAGGTTTGTTGAAGAAATTAAGCAGGAAACAGGGAAATCAGGCGATACTTAAGTTGCACTAAAAAGATCCATTTTATCAATAATGTTAGAGACCCTGAAATCCTACAAACAACCGATTATCTTAATTAACTATTCTACCTTCTCTCAACTGTGAACATAAGAATCTGTTTTCATCTTTGTAATTCTAACAATTATCACAGCAGCATATAGCAGGCGCTCAAAAATATTTGTTGATTGTATATTCCTTAAAGCAGATCCCTTAAACACTTCTAATAAGAAACGGTTTACGGAGCATACTTTCAAATAATGAAAATCCCTTTTTTTTTTTTGGAAAGTATGGTCAAATTGACTATAATTACTAATCTGTGTGGACAAGTCTCACGAGTCTGACAAATGGGTTTACTGTTTCAAAAAAAGAAAAAAGAATGAAAGAAAAGAAAAAGTCAAAATGATATATGGTGATATAATAAATAGCATAACTAAAGAATTGCATGAATGGAGAAAGTCTTCAGTGCAATTTCACCAGGAGTGTGAAATTTTCTCCAAAAATGAAATCTGTCTGTATGTTCAATGCTGAGTATCTCACAGTCTTACTTAGAATTGACCCTGTGGTGGGTCTGGGATGGTGTGGGAGGGCATGGGAGGAGTCTTTCTGTTTTGAAAGTGGAGATTCAGGGGCCACTTAGCAGTGGTCAGGATTCACTGCAGCTCCTTTTCTATTTTTAAATAGAAAATGTGCTTGGCTATGTAGGCAGAAGTCATCGGAGCTAGTCCTTGCCCTGCCCCTAACTAGCTGAGGTATTTTCAGCAAGTCCCTTTCCCTCCTTGGGTGTCTATCTCCCCACGGGTAAGGGGAGGGATTGGACTAGACTAGATGACCACTAAAGTCCATTCTGGTAGGTTTGGAGTTTAATTGCTCTCGGGCGGGGTGCACACAGACAGATAAAGTGGATTATACTAACTCCTTTTTCCAGCTGTTCAAACAAAGTCAGGTTTTTTTTTTTCTTTTCCCTCCTAAGATTTATGGTACCGGTTGGGGTAAAGGAATACAATATTGTCTCCCTGTTTTTTGACTACTCGGACTCCTCACATATTGTTTCTGAGCAGGTCACAACTCTTCCCCAAGGCCCTTCCAACCCCTCACTCACCCTTCCTTTGCCATATTTCTCCATCATTTCCTCCCCTGCTGCTCTTCCATGCCTTCCTTCAACACAGAACTACAGATTGTGGATGGAGGGTTTGCAGGAGTGTTAAGTTTGATTGATGAAAGGTATGGGGCAGAAGATCCTACTAATACTCATTTGTCTCCACCTATGGCATATATTTGGGGGAAAATGACTATCGTCAATACTTTTGGGGAATGTGTTTCCAGCTTATATGGTCCCCTTTACCAGGCCCTGTCCTTTCTGATCCACAGGTTAAAGCTGGGCCCAGCAGCCAAGTCCATATTGTGGGACTCCAGCCCCTCTGGCCATGGCTGATTAGAACACACTGGACACTTCAGGCCATGCTGGGATATTGGAAACTCTTCATAGTTAAGAGGTTGGACTCCTCCCCATCCTGCAAAACAATGCTTTTGGTGAGTCACAGTCCTAACTTTTCTCCCTACTTGGCCTTATGTGGACAAGATAAAGCAAGGGTAACATGGTAGCTTGGGCATGATGTGGTGTGAGGAGGGATACATGCAATGGATGAGTGCCAGGTTAGGAGACAGGCTTTCAAAGATCCTGGGTAGGACACCAGGGCCCTGACTTTGCTTTCTCCACCTGCCCTCAAGATGAGGATGCAGGCTTTACTAACCAGGAGAGCCTGTTCTTTGTAAACAGTCCCTTTTTACCAGAGGTTCTCTACCTGCCTGCACACTGGAATCACCTGGGGAACATTTCTAAAATGCCAAACTTGAGTTCCTACTCCAGAGACTCTGATCCAACAGGTGGTTGTGGGATGGGGCTATTATTTTATGGTGTTTGTGGTGGTGTTTTTTAAGTTCCCAAGTGATTCTAATGTGCAGCCAGGGGCTGGCATCACTTCCCTAACAGTCACCGGACTCTTCTTCCATCGTAGTGATAAAAGCCTGAATATGAAGGGCCATGGTGGAAATGAGCACCCTTCTCTCTTCTATCTGGTCCTAAGATTTCCAGAGTATTGGTGAAAGCTCTGAGTCCTGGAAGGGACAAAGAGATCCAAGGAAAAGTTCCCCTTAGACATACTACCTCTACTCCTGCTCTGTGCAGTCCCCTCGTTTCCATCCTTGACCAAAATCAAGAAGTGGTCTCCTTCCACCAATCCACATGCCTACCAGTACTGTATTAGTTAGGTAGAAATGCTAATGAGAGATTTGGATTTTTATGCCCGAAGATACAGGAAACAGTAAGCCACCGATCAGATGTATGAAAAAGAAGGTAGTTGGAAGCCTCTGTATGGCTTCTGAAACCACAATTTTCATTGGAGCCTTAGTCTAGGAATACAGATTCAGCCTTTCACCCGCAAAACTAGGGTGATCAACCATCCAGGTTTTCTCACTTTAGCACGGAACATCCCTTTGTCAGGAAACCATGCAGTCCTGGGAAAGCTGGGACATTTGGACCTATCAGGCTTTCTCAAAATTAGAACACTTTACTCAAAGAGATGACTGTGCCTCTCATATCAGTGCTGACCACTTCCCCGCCCCTAAGCCTCCGACATGAGAGGTGGCAATAGAGTGGTGGTAATAAGCCTGTTCTAAAACGGAACCTTTGCTTCCAAAGCCCCCCACAGAACTCAGATGACAGAACTGTTTGCTAAAACCAGTCAAGTTTTTCTCTCCAAGCTGGAATCAGGATCTAGAGAGATCTTAGTTAATCTCTTTTGATGACTAGGTGTGTGACCAGTGTGCTTGGCGGGTGCTGGCAGCCTGGTCATGCCAAGGTAACTGTGAAAGAATGGAAGCCAATCTGCAGTGAGAGAAGGATAAAAAAGGTACCTGGGAAGAAGCAGAGATGAAAGAAAGAAAAGGAAAGTTTCGTGGGGTTCTGCACAAGTGCTAGTTTCTGACTGCTGCTGTAACAAATACTACAAATGTAGCAGCTAAAAACAACACAAACACCACCTTACAATTCTGTAGGTCAGAAGCCCAACGCCAGTCTCACTGGGCTAAAAGCAGGCTGTTGGTAGGGCTGCATTCCTTCCAGAGACTCTAGAGGAAAGCCCCATTCCCTTTCCTTTTCCATCTTCTGGAAGCCACTTGCATTCCTTGACTCTACCACACCAGTCTGACCTCTGCTTCCATCTTCACATCTCTTTCTCTGACTTTCCTGCCTCCATCTTTCACTTCCTGAGAAACCCAGTGATTGCATCGGGCCCACCTGGATTACCCAGGACAACCCCCCCTCTTTCCCCCTCTCAACATCTTTAACTTCATCACATCTGCCAAGCCTATTTTGCCCTGTAAGGTATCACATTTGCAGGTTATGGGGATTAGGATGTGGACATCTTGGGGTGGGGTGGGCTATTATTTTGTTTACCAGAGATGACTCTCTATTTTTCCATTCCAGGCCCTTTCTGATACCCAGCAGGACTCCTGTTCTTATGTTTCATAAGACTCCTTCCACCCCTTGTATCTTGCAGTGGCAAAGACAGAAAAATCCAAACCAAACTGGCTTAAGCAAAAAACGAAACTCTGTTTTTCATATTACTGAACATTTAAGGGTAATGCTACCTTCAGGCACTGCTTTATCCAAGAGTCAAGACATGTAACTCCTTCTCTTTCTTTATTGCCCTGTTCTAGTTCCTTAGTAGAGCTTCTTTTGTTCTCTTGGATCTCCTGCAGGCTCATCTCTCATGCTCATAAGACAGCTGCCAACAGCTCCTGGCACTATACCCTACTAGGTTCATTCTCAGTGGTAAAAGTGAGACCTTTCCCAAGATTTCCAGTAAAAGTCTCAGTGCTTCCCAATAGCTTAAAGTGGCCATCCTGAGCCAATAGGTGGGGCCCTGGGGGAATGAGATGCTCTGGGTGGCATATCTGAACCACATGGCCAGTCTGGCACCAGGGAGATAGTCAGCTCTAAAAAAGTTCATGGATGGAAATGGGGAAGAGGGGATCTCTCAGAGGACACTGACATATGGTTAACCTACACAGGTAGATAGATGCTGAGGAGGTAGAGAGTCCGAAGCTTTTTGAAAACTGCTCAATAACACTAATCACCAAATAAAGCATTAGCAACGCTGAAAATTAATCTCTTCAATATTGTAAACTCCAAAAGTTGTGTTTGTTTGGTTTGCATGTAAAGGCAATCATATAATCTGTCCTTCTGGCTCTATCACTGGGTTTTGTCTGAGAAGAACCATAGAGAACCAATGAGTACTCACACACCAATCCATAGAAATGAGAAAGCATCAAAGAGGACCATAAATTAGGCCTCTGATTCCATTTGTTGATCTTAAGCCACTCAATATTATGGCTTTTTATTGTCCATAGAAACTTGCACTTCCAGCCTTACAGTCTGACTCCAAGCAAAATTTCCAAAATTACCATCCCACCTCACTTTCCATGCTCAGCATGCATCCTCCTCTCCAGGAACATAGAATTGCCCACCAAGCCCAAGAACTGTGCTGTGGTTTTCCAACTATGCCTTTGTTCACATTCTCTACGTTTCCTGGTATGTCATTTTCCACCTTTGTCAATAATATCCATCCTCTGAGGCCCAACTTAAATGTCCCCTCTGTCATCAGTTCCTCTTTAAGCTCTTATTTGGAATTAATTCATTCCCCTCTGCAAAAACTCTCAGTGGTCTCTCATTGCATGGAGGGGGGAATGGATTATTTGGTTGAAACTATAAGGTTCTGAATATCTGATCCAGCTGTCTTTCTCTGTCACCTCAAGCCATTATGCTCCAATCTACCTGGTCTTCTTCACTTGCCAATATATTCT
Source organism: Chaetophractus vellerosus (assembly GCA_004027955.1). Classification (NCBI taxonomy): domain Eukaryota; kingdom Metazoa; phylum Chordata; class Mammalia; order Cingulata; family Chlamyphoridae; genus Chaetophractus; species Chaetophractus vellerosus. The sequence continues at coordinate 15,199 of PVKH010002198.1, forward strand.
GAAAATTTTACAGTCATGGAGTCTTCACATATTCTAGTCCCACTACTGAAAATACTCTTCCCTTGACTCTTCTCAAAGCAGTCGCCTTCTCAGTTGTTAAGTCATAGTTGCAATGCTACTTGTTAAGAGATCCTTCCCTTCCATCTAGTTACTAAGGCTATCCAACTGCTCTAATCCCATATTGTTACTGTCTACCATAAAGACATGCTTCCTATCTTCATTCCTGAATTTATAATTATATACTTATTTGATTAATTGCTTAATGTCTATCTTTCCCACAAAAATGTAATTTTCAAGAGGGCAGGGACTTTATTTATTTCACTCACACAAGTCTATACTTGGCATTTGTCCTGATGCCTTATGTGGAAGGAGATGCCCAATAAATATTTATTGAATGAATGAATGTATTACTCCCTTTCCTACACACTTAAAACACTTTATTGGATCATAATTTGCCTTAGGTAAAAGTCTTGCATCTCATACTAGATTACAAACATCTTGAGGGACGGCACATGAATAAATGAGAGAGTGCTTCCAAAGCACCTGGCCCAGTGTAGTTCTTCAGTCAGTTGTTGTTTGCATAGGGTGAACATCAAAGACTTAGGAGTTGGACAGACTTGGGTTTTAATAAGACTCCACCACTTTCTGGCTCTGTATCATTGGCCAAGTTTGCCCCACCTCTCTGGGGCAATAATTATTGAGTACAATACTAGTTATTTGATAGGGTGGCTCTGAGAATGACATGGGCTAAGGCAAGTAAAGTGCTCAGAACAATGTCTAGAAAGTAAAAAGTATCCAATAAGTGATGACTATGATTATTATTTTATTCATATTGAGAAGGAGACAAGCAGTCCCTGATATCCCGGAACTGGCTGGCATTATGGACCAGACCTTGTGTTCTCCTGTTGGACATAAACAACTTCACACAGCATCAATATCAGACAAGGCTGCTCTGTGACCATTTGGGGTCAAGACAAAAACAAGACTAACTTGGTTATCATGTCTGAACACAGACAAGACATGAACACTGTCCAAACCACGAAAATGACCAAACTTCTTCCATCCTGGCTAATATGAGTGACTGCAGCTTCTTAACCAATTGCAGAACAATTTAGGATTGTTCATCTTCCCTACTTCTAGATAAGATTTATTTAGATGCCCACCTACCACTAGTCTTCTCTCCTCCTAGGTAAGATTTCTTTAAGCATAGGAAGACCCTCATTTCCTGAGAGTCTCTAATCCAAAGCAAAATCCTGCATCCTTAAACCCTTCCCCAAACCACCTAACTCAAGCTCAAATCCTTTAATAAGCCCTAATACCTTCTTAGTGAGGTATCCATGGTTCTCCATGGTGTGTGTTCTCCCTCCCTGCAAGAAGGAATAAAAACAACTTGTTCAACCACAGAGTGTGTTTTTCATGACCTTTGGCTGAATGACATTGATAATAGCAACAATAATATCATAGATCTTACTAATTAAGCCTTTACCTAAATGCCAGAGCCTCTCCTAACACTTTACAAGTGTTAACTTATTCAGTCCTTAAACCAACTTTAGGGTATAGGTACAATTATTAGCACCATAAATATCTGGAGAAACTGAGCTATAGGGAGGATAAAAAGTTTACTGAGGTCAGACAGCTAATGAATGGTGGAGCTGGGATATAAGCTTTAGCAGTCCTACTCTGACCCATTACTTCCTACGGTGCCCTCCTTGGTACCTATCCTCGTGCCTTGAGCAGATATAGCACTTGAAGTTGATGAAGAATATGAACCTACCACAATATGGAAGGCCTGGAGATAGCATGAGAGTTCCTTCAGCAAGTTTCAATGGAAATTTACCAAACAGCATTATGGAGGCTGCAAGAAGAATAAACCATAACCCTGACCTCAAAGAACTTACAAGCTAATTGAGGAGACAAGACTTAGACACACAAAAATTTAAATAACAATACATGCTGCAATATGAGAGACACATTAAGACAGAAGAATGCATGATTCAGTGTCAAATGAGGTGTGCAGATGGTACTGGAAAAGAGCTCACCATGGCTGAATGCTCAGCCCACAGATTCTAGCTCAACTCAAAACCACAACAGGAAATCAGCCAGGGGAGCTGTCTTGTTATTAAGAGGAAAAAAGAAAAGGAAAAAGAACAGATTCCTAATGGGAAGAAAGGAGAGAAAACTTTTAAATTAGACTAGCAGAATATATGGCTAAATGGCTTTTTCAATGTTTCATTTCGGTACAATTTTGTTGAGCAATTATAACCTATTCTCTGAAACAGAGTCTTTTAGTTATTTTCAATGGAATCCACATCAGTAATGTACAAAATTGACATCTACTGGGGTGGAGCTGAGCCCTGGCCTGTCCCCATCTGGTCCCTCTATTATTGTCTTACATTCCTCTCTGTGTCATCACACTCTGGCATCATAGAAAAATGTTTAAGGACAACTCCAAATACAATATCCTAGAAAAACTGTCAGCCACTGAGTTCACAGAGGTGAAGATCATGTGATGATTGTATGGCAGTCTGGTGACAAAACTCTGTCCTGTGCAATCCTATGTCCACCAAAGTGCATTGACTTTACTGCAGGATCTGGAGAGGAACCACTTTCAAGTCAGGCCATGAGTGTGTGTTTCTGAACAGGAGCCAGAGGAATTGGCTTACCTAAAGGAAGCTGTGTCTCTCTCTCAAAATTCCATCTGCCACTCCCTTACAATGATATATGTGATAGCCCTCCTGGAAATACTTTGGAGGCTATCATTCCTTCTGATGAAATGGTCAGAGTCATTTTTCTCTCCAGTCCAAGGTGCTGAATGAGATGCCCAACTGCCCTCAAGGGCCATCATCTCTAAGAGTTCCCGGAAAGGGTGCCTTATTTTACTGACAAATAGGTATAACTTCTTCCTTTGAAAGAAGCAAGAAGTAAATATATGCAATACCTACCCATATACTTCCAAGAGAGTTAGCATTATGCTGGATAGAAGACCTTGGGTAACCACTGAAAACCACTCTAAGACTGTGTGACAAAGACATCCAACATGGTGCAGGCAGCGCAACTTTCTGGGGCTTTATTTTAGAACACATTGCCCTCTTTTGGAAAAGAAAAAGCTTTTGACCCCATTCTAAAGTGGAAGTGGAGATTGTGCACACTGTGGAACACTCTTAGGACAAATGGCTAACATTTGCAGGTTTGCTGGTTGAGGTCAGGGATCTAGCCCTTGATTTAAAAAAAGAAAAAAGAGGGCAAGTTACCAGTGTCCATTAGGATTTTATTTCCATCATGTCCTGGCCAAGTGATTTGGGGCAAGTTATTTAACCTCCCTTTTCACATCCAGAGGCAGTGCTGGTATCTGTCTCCAAAGAATGATGCGAGCATTAGAAGGGAGAATACAGGTATGAGCACAGTGCCTGGCATGTTCAAAATCCTCAGTAGATTGTAGTCATAGTATCATTATAGAGTTTCTCTATCCTCTATGCAAAATAACTGGCCAGAGACAACAGCAAGATAACATGACACTAGCTAAGAGGTCACATTATTCTTTTCTCTTCTTTCCTTTTTTGAAAATTTAATCTTGAGTTCAGACAGAAGGAGAGAGTGCAGCTGTGTTCTGTTTCGGGTTATAGTGTGAAGACCACACAAATGTAGCAGAAAGGACTTTGGACACAATCAAGAGACTTGGATTCTAATGCTGACACCGTTTGTCTTCATCTGTGGGTCTCAGTTTTCACATCTGTGAAATAAGGACTGGAGTTAAAGACTGGACTAGACAATATGTAAAGTTCTCTCTAGCTATAATCCCTAGGATTCTAGTCCCTTAAACCAGTACTTCACAAAGACAAGTGCCCCTGGATTAGAATAGCTGGGCATTCTTATCAAAAATGAACATTCCTCTATTCCCACCCTGGACATACAGGAATCGTAATCCTGGGTGCAGAGGGAAGGGTGAAAATTAAGAATATATATATTTAGTGCCCTTCCCAGAGATCAACCTCCCGAACTGGGTTTATTTCTGCAAAGGGATAACCCATCTCTTTTAGTGTCTTTCAAGAATTCATGGAGTCGTCTATCATTTTTAGACCTGAAGAGATGGACATCAAGTACTTCTCTGCGGTACAACCCTGTAGGTGTGTCTGAGCAAGGGCTTTGCTCTCACGGTAGTAATGATCTGCACAGGAGACAAATTTTGAGATAATGTGGAAACAAGGGAAAGAGAAGGCTGAATGGGAGACTGGGAGGGGAGACCACACCTGCTCAGGTAGACACTGTGAATCGAATGGCACGTAGAACATTCTGGGCACTTAACCCATTAGGATTACTGAAGTTGCCAGGAAGAATTATTTATAGGTACTTTTTAACATAGTCTATAAAATAGGAGGTTGATTCAAACATAAATTATCTACCACATCATTCTTTAACCTCTAAATCTTTCTCTAATGGCTTGAAAGGCAGCCTATTAAAGCAAAGTGAGTATTTACACACTACATATATACTAGTTAGTTTATCAACATCCAGAGAGGCAGAGGAAGTTACTAAAAGTGACAGCTTTGATAATTAAAAAAAAAACAAACAACAAATAAAAATGGTCAGGAAATTTTGACTCTAGGAGAAAAAAAACTTAAATATTATGGGGTGTGATTTTCTCTCCTCTTCTCGGCTCTGCCTTCTTTTGGGTTGGTTCCATTCTCTGGATGAATCTTCCCGTGTGGTAGCAAATGGGTAGCCTGAAGGCCAAGGCTACATCATAACCTAACAGCAAGAGCAAGTGCCTCTTCCCAGGCTGTAAGCATGTTGGGTGAAGCTCCCATTGGACTGGTTTGGGTCACATGACAACCTCAGAGCCAATAGTGTGGCTTGGGGATTGGCATATTATGGTTGGCAGTCAGTGTCACATGCTCACTTCTGGAACTGGGGAGTGAAGTTCACCACACCAATAACACACAGACTGAGAATGGATGGGCATTGTTTTTCCCAAGTGAAACCTGGGTGGTTTTACCAAAAAGGAGCATATCTTGGTCAGGCATTACAACAGCTGCCCATTGCAAACTCTTAAAGCAGCACATGACTTTTGTGGGCCGAATATACATTTTTTTCAACTGTATTGTAAATCATGGCTCATCCAGTATATTTTCTTTTTTGTTTTCTTCCCTGTGTGTGTTGTGCATGTTTCTTTTTTTGTTATATATGTGATCCTATACATACTTGTCATATATATATACAGAGTCTTAATGGTCACAGAAAATTAAATGGCAAATAGTAGCAGAATAAATCAAGAAAGTTTTGATTATTGTCTAATTTACTAAAAGAACAGCTCTACCTATGGTTCTCTTTGCCCGTGTCCTACAGTGACAAAAGAGTTGGAGATACTACAAATGTGCCTCGGAGACCGTCCGCAGCTGTTGAAAAGGTGGCCTGATAAAGAGCTCAAGGAATGTAATCACTAGGAAGACATTTTATACATCTCTTCAGTGTCCCTCTAAGAGAACTCTTTGGGTTTGCTCACCTCTGAAATACCAACATTCAACATTATAGCTGACATTTTACAGGCACTTAACAAATGTTTATTGAATGGATGCATGGAACGAAAAACATGAATGGTTTCATTTTTAAAAGTAGTTTGTAGTCAGAAACAGATTTTCTGAATTACATAATTTGTAGAGCTATTTTACAGAAAAGGATAGTCATTTTCAAAATTGAGCTTTCCTTTTTTAGAAATTTGCATTATTTTTTGCCCCTCTTCATCATTTGCAAAGCAATAAGCCCATTTTGGTATTGAACAAAACAAGTTGGCCAGGAAATGGTAGCATATTTTTATTCACAAACTGACTTTTATAGGGTTTCCAGATACTAAAAAGTCTAGGGCTATTCATAATTGCCTGCAATGTAAGAGGTCAAACATAACGAAAAGCAAAACTAGAGATTAAGGGGGACTTTGACATTAATTAGCTGGTTATTATCTAAGGAATTGATTTAAAATGTGTCCAACAATTAAAACTTCTCAAGCCAGATATGGAGAAACATAGTTGAGAGAACTTCAGAAAATTCTAAAGAGGGAGATATATTAGTTTTATAATCAAGAGCTATACCTTATTCCTCAGAATTCTAGAAGGAAGAAACTGTACTCAATAAAATATAAAATCCCTTCCCTAACCAGGGTATTTCTAATTACATCAAAGTTTTAAAGAAGGAGTCACAAAATATCCAAATTTTCTTTAAAATATATTTGTTTTGATTTTAGAAAGGAAGCTTAGGCTATGGGTCACTAAATTATGAAACCAAACTAAGAATGAGAGTTGCTCCAGTTATGTATTGCTGTGTAACAAACTACTCTAAAACAGAGTGGCATAAAGTAAGCACCATCTTACTGTGGTCACAAATAGTGTGGGACAGGAATTTAGAGGGAGCATAGCGGGGGAGGCCTGTATCTGCTTCGTGATGCCTGGAGCCTTGGCTGAGGTATTTCAAATAGGTGAGGATGACTGAACTAGATGAGGGCTGGAGTCATCTGGAGGTCTGCTCACTCACATTTGTAGCCGAGTCTGAGATGACTTGAATACAGGTCTCAGCTAGGCCTGTCCACTACAGCACCAGCATATGGCCTCTCCATTTGCCTTGGGCTTCCTCACAACATGGTAACTGAAAGTCAGAATCCTACAAAGAGATCAGAGTTTTAAAAGTGAGTATTCCAGTGAATGCAGAGGAGACTACATGACTTTTTAATGACCCAGCCTCAGGAATCATGTTGCCTTATTTCTGTTATACTTAACTAGTCAAGTCATAAGCCTACACAGATTCAAAAGAAGACATAGACTCTACCTGTTACTGGAAGGGGTGTCAGAGAATTTGTAGCCATTCTTCAAAATCTCCACAACATAGGTTTAAGAACTGGACAAAGTTTTTCAGAAGAAAGCCTTGGGAATTAATTCTGCTTATGAAATAGTTGCTGAATGCCCTTTTTTGTGCTATTCATCATCATGCTACGTTTTCATCTCCTTGTGGAAGATGAAAAATAGAATAAAACACTACCCTTTACCTATATGAAACATAGTTTAAGAAGAGATGAGAAACATAGAAATTATTCATTCTAATTATCTTCTCTGACAGCTGAGACCAATGCATATCTTTCTTCTTCCTAAGCAGTTGATAGACAGCTTTTGGGGGCTGACAGCTACTGTCTGGTAGGAACGTTCATGAACTATGTAATATAATCGTCACAAAAATATTCTTTGATGTACATATTATTTTTCATCCCCTTTTTACAGTTGCAACTGAAGCTCTGAGAGGTTAGGTGCCTTTCCCAAGGTCACCCAGCCAGTGAGGGGCAGGAATGGGAAAAAAACACTCTCTTTGTCATTTCAGATCTAGATGGTTAACAGACTTTGTCTTTACCAAATACTATCTTTCAGACCACCACATAATAGTCCCATGTGGATTCAACTCAAGAACTCTGGGGGGAAACATGTATTGTCTTGTCACAGATATAAGATGAATGTGGAAGACATTGGAAACTGCCCCCCAACCCAGCAGCTACATCATACATTTATTTCATGCTCAGTTACAACTTCAGTGCTTCCTCTCTCAAGTAATAGAAACTTCATCTTAGGCAGACTTAGAAACAATAGTCAGAAATTGAGAGGAAGGGCAGGCTTCAAGGGTATTAGTTTCAGTGTTACCATCAAGCATCCTGGCTCTTTCTGTCTCTGTATTTTGCCATTTTTTGATGTTAACTTAGTTAAGGAGCAAGATGGCTGCAGGGCTTCCAGGCATTACACCAGAAACGACAACTTCCAGAAGAGGAAGAGAGACCATTTCTCCTTGCTTCTCTTTCTTATGAACAGGCACCTTTCACCAGAAGCCCTTTGTCTCATGTCACATTGGCCAAGATGGGGTCACATGTCCTTAATGAACCAATCACAGGCAAGGGGAGTGGAATTAGTAACAAACCAAACACTGCCCATCACTAGAGCTGGGGGTGGGGTTAACTTTTTTTAAGGCACAAGACCACACAGGGGAAAAGTTGATATCTGAACAAAATTAGGGTTCCTCTAAAAATGAGGAATGGAGTGTGGGTGGTAGGTAGGCAACAAGAGTGTCTGCCACACCCATCTTTGGTCTGCTACAGTGATTCCAACCCATACCACCCAAGACTGTTCTTTTTCTTCTTTACTTGCGTCCTATTATATTAATTTTCTCATTTGTTCCTGGGATGATCTCTGAGGGATGTGGGTTTCTAAGATGGTAAAACTCATCTCAAACATGAAATAAATTGTTTATCACTGGAATCAAAGTTTGGGTTGAGGAGAAAGTGAATATTATTGATTGAGGAAAACCAGGTAATTCAGTGTAAACATTTCTCAAAGTATATTCTATGGAATCTAATTGCGAGTGTGTGTGTGTTTGTGTGTGTGCAGGGGAGGAGATAATGGAAGAGGGAGAGAAGCTTCCATGGTTTAAAAATGTCTGAAAATATTGTTTACCCTTTCCCCCTTTTGTAGAGTGAAAGTATGAATTAGCACCTTAAACGCCCTTCATGGAACCATCTGTTATTTAATCCAGTGTTTCCAACCTCTTTTTAGCATGGAACGCTTATGAGCCTACCTATTAAATCCTGCAGAACATATGCTGTGATCACATTTTGAGATATACTGATAATACCTTCTCTTGACTTGTGACATAAGAATTTAATAATCTTAAATTAATAGCAAGCACGGGGACATCAGAAGGTTTAAAATCTTACCACAACTTTTTCTCTTTTCTTGACGTCAAGATCAGTTCAAATAACTGATGTGTAAAATATAACTATGATGTGTGTTTATGTGTATATATGTGTATGCATATGTATGTGCATATATCCATATAAACACACATACATATATGTATGTGTATGAATATGCATATATATGTATTTGTGCCTCTGTTTGCCTATATATACAGATCTACATATGTTTAGGTGTGGAGAAAGAGAGAGAGAGAACTTTGAAGCCAACATAGAGGAATGGATGTGTTTGGGGAAGGTAATGATTTCCATTTGGGACATGCTGGCTTCTAGGTGTGTCTAAAATATTCAATTAGAAAATTTTAACAGATATTTGTGTGTAAATATACAAGATCTGGAGTTTAGGAGATTCAAGTTTCAGTTCAAACATGTGAGAGTTACATGTGAGGAGGTTGAGGAAGCATGGCAATATATGAATCATCTAATGGAGGTTTTGGAGGACACAGTGGGGAGAGTTGAGACAAAGGCAAAAGAGGGATGTTTGATCAGGTATGAAGCATTAAGAGGACAGATGACAGAGACTCTAACATCTTTGAAGCTGGCCTAAGATCACATGGGATGTAGGACATGTTGGGTATAGCTGGCTGCAAATTTTCCAAGGTAATGAGTCACCAGGTGCTCTGAATTGGGAGGGGAGGCATGGTTGCGGTAGTCTTGGAAATACTCTTTATTTCTATGTGTCATTCTCACAATCTGCATAAATTGCTCACCAGCAGGTGCAGAGGACTTTTTCCTTTGTTGGTTGTCTCCTTAGCATTAGTTCCTCACTTCCTTATCCCAACAGTACCAGTTTCCCAGAGAAGCAACTTCACCCTGACCTCCAGCCTGGAAAATGGGACCATTCCTAAGCCTATCAGAGCACCTCATCCTCCTGGCTACAGTGATGAGCTCAACTATAAGGATATAACTTCAGCTTGTCTAATAACAGGAATTCTCAGGATTTTGCTGAGAACACTGGGACAGACAAAAGCATACTCTCATTCCTGCAGCACATGATAAAGAAAACATGTATGCCAGAGGCTGTTGACAGCCAACTTGAATATGAAATGATACAGTTTTAGGATTAAGATGTCACAATAGAAGGTAGGTCAGAAAGACAGAAATGAGAACTCCAGTGGCATTGTTTGAGCTGCTGAATCAATCCTCACCTGAAGCAAGACCTTACTCTGGGCTTTTTGTGTATATAATTCAATAAAATCCCCTCACTAGGTTAAGTTTGGTTTAAATTGAGTCAAAATTTTGTTAATTTCAACCAAAACATGATGTAGTGAGATTCTTAATTTCTGGTGGAGTCGGTTGTGAACATAATTCATTATACGGGATGCAGGAGAGAAGCTCTGGGCTAGAGGGTCTAGGCATGCAGGACTGTGGGTGTGGCTGGTTAGACCCCTTGACTTGGTTGGCTTAGACTACCATTTGCCAGGCATTTACCTTGCAAAAATCTCATGGTTGCAACAGAATTCTTAGAAAACTATTTATATGACTATAATTGGTGTCAAATACTTTTGTCATTCTGGATGAAGTCTTCAAAACATTTCTTACAAGACAGAGCAATAAGTCCTTGAACATAGTGACTTCGTGGTAACTCAGCAAATGCCACAATTCCTTCTTGGACTCATATTCCAGACTAAACTAATATCGAGTCACTGACGTTTTTGTATCTGACTGCTTTAGCTATATTAATTCATTAATTAACAGAAGTCCACTGCTCATGAAAGTAACAAAATTTAACATCAAAGCTGGCATCATTACATAATCTACTTCCTCTGCAAAGCAGAAGATGTTTTCAGGGAGATCTCCTATTAGGCTAAGAAACTATTTGGTGGGCCACCGAACAAGCCATTCAGGAAAGAATGCAGCACAAGCATCAGCTCTAACTTTCAATGAGTTTGGTGTGATAAACTGTTTTACTAGACCAGGGGTCACCAAATCCAGCCCAAGGCCTGTGTTTATAAACAAAGTTTTATTAGAACACAGCCATGTCCACTCATTTGCAAATTTCAGTGACTGCCTTCATGCTACAACAGCAACATTGAGTAGCTGTGAAAGAGACTAAATGGCCCACAAAGCCTGAAATATTTACTAGCTGGCTCTTTACAGAAAAACTTTGTGAATCTCTGTGAATAGCTTGTGTGTGCTTTGAAGGTAAAACTATGTAGCTTTCATCTTTGTATAATAATCCCTAGCATATATTGGATGGTTGTTATGTGTCAATCACTGAGCTATTGTGCTTATCTTTTTTAAAATCTAAACAACTCTACGGGGTTAGATGTTCTTACCTTGACCCTACAGAACTCAGAGAGGTAAAGCAATTTTTTGGAGGACACACAGCCAATAAGTCCCAGATCTGGGAGTCAAACCCATATCTGCCTGTCTGGCCCAAAGCCCATGCTCATAACCACTGCACATCTTACACTGCTTCTCCATCTCTATAGCACAGTTCCAGGTTCATAAAGGGTGTTCAATACTTGGTGTTGAATTGAAATGGAATCAAAATTGTTATTTTTTAAAATATGTGTTTACTTTATTTGAGCCTTAATAGACCATGTATCTACCCAGGGATCCTTTCCTATTTCAAGTGATATGAATGGCCTGGAAAATTGACAGGGAGGAAGCAATTCCTTTCCACCATGAAGGAAGGATTTCATTTGCCCTTCTCCACACAGACTGTCTCTTCTGTTTTGGTCTCCAATAGGAAGCACTGATAAATCAATGAAGTTCACCAGAGGACAGAAACAAATGGAATTGATGATATTTGGATGATGCATTGGATTTATGAAAAAGAATAAAATATAGGCTGACTGTCTCCCCAAATGGAATAAATAACCTATTTTACAGCCCTTTTTTGCTGGGATGAACTGCAACAACTGAAAATGCTCTACTGTTCCAGGTTCTACACAGGTGAAGGGCCCTGCTAAGTGACTGAGTAACCATTGCAAAGCTTTCCACCTGTGGCTGCCCGGCATCTGGATTGCTGGGTCACGTGGATTTCTACATTATTGATTGCTATTGCACCTCTCCCTTCCCACTTTCCTCCTTCTGGTCTCCTTCAAATATGGTCTTTAGAGATGAAACCATTGCCTCCACCCCAGACAGAAAACCAAGATGAAAGGTTGGCCCAATAAGGATGGAGAAGATTCCTCTTCCCCAATCATATAACCAGCAGAAAAAGAGAGGTTGCTATGGGAAGAATAAAGCAAGAAGGTTTTCTTGCTAGAGAATACCTTGGATTAAATTTTGCTTAATGTTATAGAAGATCCATCTTTAGAAAAGTATAAAGCTCTGGGCTGAAGGCCTCCAAACGTCTAGTGAAAATTTTTAATGGAAACCACCATTCCACATGCACCACCATTCCATTTCCAAAGAAACCTTGTTGTGACAGAAGCCAGAGTTGTTCTCTGTTATTAACCACGCAGTGGTGTTATCAGAGGTGCCTTGAAGCGTTAGGGGAGTTAAGAGAGGAGCGTCTGGAAAGCAGGCAGGAAAGATGACTGTGGGAGAATCACGTGTGTGGGTGTCCTGCTGTCACTGCCGGCCGCTGCCCAGTCCCAGCTAGCATGTTGGCACTTTATAATTTTTTTCTAATCCAAAGGCAAAAGTTAGCCCTAGTGGCTACAAAGTTTTCAGCCCTCCAAACAAAGTTCACTTTAGAGATTCATGTCAGAAGCAATTTTATTTAGCTGTCATTTTTCTCTTCTGGACAATTTCATATAAGCCTACCTGATTCTGAGGGGAAGAGAGCATTTTTCATCCATTTGGGGAAATGAAAACATTTTTCTACTAAGGCAAAAGTCCCAGAAATTACAGTTTCTATATCACATAACTAAAATTCCCCATCCTTTGAGGGTCTTCACCAATCAGTTCAGTCAGCCTTGGTCCC
>PVKH010002199.1:0-27846 GCA_004027955.1 Chaetophractus vellerosus
GGGAACCGAACCCAGGGCCTCCCATGTGGTTTCCCAGCGAGCTCTTTATCCACTGAGCTATCTAGCCGGGCCCTGTATCATTTTAATAGGAATGGCATCTTACTGAATTATGAGAATCTTTATATATTCTGAATATAAGAACTTTGGAAGATGTATGTATTGTAAATATTTTCTCCAGACTGTGGCTTGCATTTCATTTTCTTGATGGCATTTTTTGAAGAGCAGAAGTTTATAAAGTTTAATTAATTCCAATTAATAGTAATTTTTCTTTTGTTGTTAGTGATTTTCACTTGTCTGATCTGATAATTATTTGACTAGCTAAGATTACCCCAAATTTGCTTGTATGTTTTTTTAGAAGATTTATGTTTTAACTTTTATCCTTAGGTTTATGATTCAGTTGGAATTGATTTTTGTATCATTATTGTTCATTTATTTCTATACAGATATCTAGGTGTTCCACCATCATTTGTTAAACGAACATTCTTCCCTCCTATTACCATTAAATGATCATATATATGCATGTCTAATTCTGAACTCTCTTTTCTAATTCTTTGATATGTGTCTATCTTTGCATCAATGCAAGACTTTTGTGATTCCTATAGTCTGAAATCAGATAGTCCTGATTTCATAGTCCTCCAACTTTGTTCGCTTTTTCCCAGAATGTTTTGTATTTTCATGTGAATGGCAGAATCATATCAGAGATGATAGGGATTCATTGAATCTATGAATCAATTTGGAGACAAGGGGCATTTTGGAGAGAATGGGGTTTTTGCTAATGTTGAGTCCTCAATTCAATTAATATAGTGTTTTACTTAACTTATCTGGATATTCTATAATTAAATTCTCTTAGTTCAATTTTATAATTATCAATATATATGTATTGCATATTTTTGATGAATTTATAAATATATCAGCTTATTGATACTATTGTAAATAATACTATCAATATTATTTTCTATTTTTGATTACATGCGGAAATACAATTAAGAATTCTTGTATAGTGTTATAATGCGTGATGCACATATTTTGGCTACTTTTTGTCGATCCTTAGGGTTTTCTACATAGACTTTCGTGTTGTCTCTAAAGACAGCCAGTATAATTATGAATGGAAATGATGAGCGTGAACATTTTTACTTTGTTTCCTGTCTTATAGGAAACGCATTCGTTCTTTCACTATTTACTATGTTAGCTCTGTATTTTTAGTAGAAATTATTTACTGGGATGAAAAATTTCTTTATATTTCTTATTTTGTTGACAGTTTTTATATGTGGTGGTTGAATTTTATCAGATGATTTTCTGAATATATTGATTTTTTTTTTAAAGATTTATTTATTTTATTACATATCTCCCCTTCCCCCCTGCTGCGGCGACGCGCTGAGACTTGGTCACTGCGCAGGCGCGGCTTTCCCCGCTTGTGGGCGGCTTCTGCTTCCATCACCGCCGGCTTTTCAGTTCGCGGGTGGCTGGCTGCGCTCGATTGCCTGTCCATGGCAGCTTTTTTGCCCTGCCCACGGCGGCTCTGGCCCGCCCATGGCATCTTGCCATTCTCAAGGCGGTCTGCCCGCTAGGAGAGGTCCCCGGGAATCGAACCCGGGGCCTCCCATGTGGTATGCCGATGCCCTATCCACTGGGCTATCCAGTCGGCCCCCAGAATATATTGATTTTTATATGACTTTTATTCTTTATGCAGTTAATGAGATGATTCATATTTATTGAAGTTTAAATGTTGAACTATCATTCCGAACCTCGGAAAAACCCCAGTTGGTCAGTATTTTCTATCCTTTTCCTATATTGTTGTATTTATGTTGAGAATATGTGTGTTTATATTAACGGGGTATATTGGTATATACTCTTCTTTCATTTAGTATCTCGGTTAGGTTTTGGTAGCAGGTTATTAATTACCCTTTGAATTTGAATATGATTAGTATTAATTCTTCTTTGAATGTATGAAATAATTCACCAATGAAAATATCGGGATGTAGTGATTATATTGTGGTAAGTTTTATGAATGCAAAGTAATTATTTTATTAGATATATTTCTATTTCATCTTGAAACAACTTTGATAAGTTGTGTTTGCATATTTCATTTCATTGAATCTTAAAAATTTATTAAAATAAATGTCTTCAAATTTACCCCTTATTAACCTTTTAATGTTTGCAGTATCTTTAGTGATCCCTATTTTCACTTCTGTGTTTTCTTCTTTTCTTTTCTATATTCAAAATAAAATGCTAAAATTATTAATCTTTTCTAAAAGCAAGCTCCAGGCTTTGTCAATTTTCTGTAGTATTCATCTTGTTTCTCTCTGATTTCTCCTTTTAACTATAGTATTACTTTTCTTCTGCTGGTTTGAATTTATTTGTTCTTTTTCTAGCTTTGTAGGGTAGAAACTTAGATTATGGGTTTTCAACCTTTCTTTAATCAAATATAAGCATTAAAATATATAAATTAACCTGCAACAATTACTTTAACTGCATTTAATTTCATTATAATACAATTAATAATATTTCTTCAAATATTCAGAGTTTTCAAATAAATACAAGTCTAGTAAACTTCCAATTTTTGTGTCATTGTTTTTGTTCTTTCAGGATAAATAAAAGACTGACTAAATTTCTTAACTATATTAGGCATATATGGGGTTTATTCTATTATTGATTTTTAAATTTGTATATGCATATTTATGTTTATTATATTATTGATTTTTTATTTGTATATGCATATATATGTTTATTTGTACATGCATATTTATGTTTATATACTTAAGCACTAACTCTGAAGTACTTAGTTGCTAAACTCTAGTATGTATACAACATTTTGACTTGTATTTTAAAATTGTTCAGTGAACATGTTTGAAATATTTTGTGCTAATTTTACCTAAGCCATTCAACTATACTGGCAATTCTACTGTTTCTGCGGGAATTGGCTTCAATAATGAATACCTTTATATGTTTGAACTGTAGTGCCTTATTAGCTGTAATGTTTTCAAAATCATGGTCACAACAATAATTATCATAAAGTCTTTAAACACTTATTTGTTGCTATATTGTTATATATCAGGATATATCTTATATAATTTAAAATATAGGCCCTTGTAAATGTAGCTGTCAAGTAAGTATATATGAGTCCAGTTAAGAATGAAGCATTGAGTAGTGAAAACCAAATTATTTGGGACCACAAAAAATGCTGGGTTCCTTTTCAAAATGGGTTTTAATTTTGCTTTGGTAGTGAAGGGTTCAAGAAATTTCCCCCACTAAAAATTTTATAGTCAAGTGTACCTTGAGAGAGAGAAGAGAAAACTGTGGTTAACAAGGTAGTTTGGTTCCTTCCATATGCACCAAAATAAATGTGGAGAACTGTAAAGAATTAATATGAAAATAAGAGAGTTGACTTTGATCAAAAGAAGGCAGCTGGTACAGAGACAGAGGAAGAATGATCTTCATTTTCAACATTTGAGTTTATTCTTCATCGTGGCAATAATTTTAATAGTAATCATTGGGCGAGTCCAGGTAAAATTTTATTCCCCACTGTACTTTCCATGAACTCTCAATTTCAGACATGCTGGCTGCTTTGGCCTAATTTAATTTTTACTGTAACTTCTCTTGTCCACATTTAATAAATCATTTAGTTCAATAAACTAAATTATATTAATTCAAGACATTGAACTCTCACAATATCTAAATAATTTTGATATTTCAAGGTATTAGCAATAGCCACCATTTAGTAAGTGTCTGCTATGGTATAGGCTAAGTGCCTTTACATATATTTAATATCCTTCATGACATACAACAGCTAATTCAATATTAATAAAAGCATTTATGGACTATCTATTTTAATCTGCATTTTACAGATGAGGAAACTCAGGTTCAAAAATTTTTTTCTTTTATTCACCAAACGTATATTGAATGGCTACTGGATTTTTATGTTATGATAGAAGCTAAAGATACAACAGTGAGCAAGAAAAACATTCTTTCTGGCTTAATGGGGGAGTCAGATGATAAATAAATAGGCAAAACTAACATGTATATATATTATATGTGTGTGTGTACATATGCACATATACAAGTACAAATAGACAAATTATGACTGAGAATTTTAAAATATGCCTCAAAATTCTTTGATATTCTTTCCTGGAGAGGTTAGCTGGCCTCAATGACTTGTTTCCAATTAATAGAATGTATCAATGTGATCCCATGGGATTTCTGAGCCTGGTCAGAAAAGGCCATGCAGTTTCCTATATTTCACTTTGGACACACAGTCTGGGCAAAGCAAAATACCATGTAAGAAGTCTGACTACTCTTAGACCACCATGCTGGAGAGGCTGGGTTAGGTCCTTCAGGTTATATCCAGGAGAGCTTCTATAGGAAAAATTCCAGTCATATGAGTGAGCCATGTGGGACATTCAGCCCAAATAGACCTTTCAGAAGATCTACCACATTTGACAAATGAAAATACAAGCGCAAAATCCCTGAATGTGGATTCTGGCTAGAAAATTTGGGGCTAGTAGAAAGGTTAAGGACAGTCAGTTTGTTGAAAGGAGCCACTCCCACATGGGCTCAGTAACACGTTTTTTCAGCCTATTAATTTCAGAGTATAAGCTTGACTTTTATATGTTGGACAGCAGTTCACACAACCCTAATGGTTGGTGGAAAGAAAGAGTTTTCTGAAAAAGAAAAAGGTTCTGCAGAGGAACAATAAAGACCAAGATTTAACTGCAATTGAAAGAGGAGAAGCTGCTTTGATCATGTAGGTGGTACCCATAGGGGAGTAAAATGATTGTGAACCCAGAATCTCTCAAGGAGTTCCTAATATTCTTTTTCATATCTATTGCTAAATTGTACAACAAATAACGAAGGTCTGAAAAAAAGAATTATCATACTTTTCTATGTTATAAATTGGGAAATCACTTTGGAGAGCAATTGTCAATAGCTAGGAAAGTTAAAGATTGTTGTTCTCTACAACCCATTACAAGGAAAACTCACACATGCACAATGATGATTGTGCAAAAAGGTTGAGCGTTGTTTTTATAGCTCAAAAAATTGAAATAACATCAACAAAAGAGAAAAGTTAAATAAATTGTGGCATAATCATCTCATACAATGCAATCTAACAGGTAATATTAAAGGCCTTAAGGGGGCCAGCTGTAGCCCAATTGTTAGGGCGCCGGTTTACCACATAGGAGGCCCCGGGTTCGGTTCCCAGGGCCTCCTCGAGCGGGTAGACCGCCTTGAGAAGGCAAGCTGCCGCAGGCAGGGCAAGCCTCCACGAGCAAGGGCAAGCTGCTGCAAGCAGGCCTGCCACCGCGCGGTGAGCTGACTCAGGGGGGGGAGACAAGCAGACACAGAAGAACCCAAAAATGAACACAGCAAGAACAAGCAGAAAGGGGGGGATATGCAATAAATAAAAAAAATAAAATAAAAAAGTAAAAAAATAAAACAAAGACCTTGATTTGATGTCTCCACACAATTAAATGTCATAAGGATAATGTTAACTGAAAATTCCAACTTGCAGAATGATATATAGGAGAATTTGGTTATTTAAATTTTTTTTTTTCAAAAAGAAAGTAAAAGGAATACATTTTGTTTCCAGATAAATGCTTATAAAGTATAAACCATTCATGGGAATGATAAACAGGATGAGAGGGAGAAAAACAGAGATTAAATTATATATTAATATTTTTATTTCCTTAAAAATGATAGTAAGTGTGCATGAGAAAACATTTGATTTGTTAAAATTAGGCAGTGAATCCAATAGACTTAATGGTGATTGATCATTATATACTGTGTGTGTGCATATACACACAGATTTTTAATGACTTGCAGGTAGGAAAAAATACAAGTTAAGGAGATTTGGTTATGAATCACATGTAAAGAATGCTTCCATGAGGCCTACAGCAGCTCAGAATATCACAAAGTATCTTTTGGGAAATAGTGGTGCTGTGATAGGCGACACAATATACACATACAGAGACACAGCAAAGGATATGCCTGCAAATAAGTGAAGGAACATCGACATTGTATTTTATTCTCTTGATTACCAGAAAACATGAACAAAATCATTTTATATCTTCTCGCTTGACAAATAGCACCATGTATGCACCCAAGATGAAAACAATCATAAATTGTGTAAATACTTCTCTATCACATGTTGTATATGTTTAGTTCTTTAAACTTCATATATCCTCAAACTTATTTGATCAAAGGATATTTTTTCTTTAACTATTTAACACCGCTTTAACCCTAATTTATCCTTTCTTTAGACTCAAGTAAATAAAATTAACTTAAGGAAATGCTGAAATATCATAACCTTTTAATTGGCATTTTATTTTTCTTGTGTGATTTCATCTGGGTAATTATTAGATTCTAAGTTTCTGTTGAAAACAATCCATATTGTTCTCATAAATATTTAAAATTGTACTGCTCAGTTTAGGCACACATGAGATCTTTTGTCACAGCAATGTAAGCTGAATTGTTGGTTTGGAGAGTATCAGAATCTCTAACTTTCTAGATATTGCCCAATTATTGTCTGTACTACAAATTTTGGACAATATTCTCATACTGTTTTGAATCTTGCAGTATAAAAACTTATTTTTAGTATATATTTTGCTTTTCATTTAACCATATCATAATCCCCAGAAAACACAGGCCATGCAAATTTAAAACACGAGTTTTACTCAAAAATGTATACAATGTTATGTACATGATACATAATTAATATTCATTAAATTAATTCATGAGTGATTAAATGAAGGTACATATTTTGAGTACAGGACCTTGAAATATGTTTTGTATTATAACATAACAAAATAATATCCTCTTGTAAGATTTTTGTATATAACAGTCAGAAGTGTTTATTTGGCATAGAGTAGGCAATGTATAAATGGTACCTATCATTTTTAATATTATTAGTAATAAAATTAATATAAATCATTTAAAAATGCTTACCAGGTATATTATTCACAAAGAGCTCATCATCATCACATTCTTTTAGTAAATATTTTCTTGTCATATAATTTAATTGTCAGTATTCAATACAATCATTATAATAATGTAGAAGGAATTCAGGATAAATGAAGAAAAGACTGTAGAACTCATAGCAGGTCATAACAAATGAGATGGAACAAATCCTAAAAATTATGTGGAGTATGGGGAGTAAATTATAAAATTTCATGTGGCCCCATCTGATGAACATGCTTTCTTTCATAGAAAAAATGTTTAACTTTATCATCCGTTAATACCTAGTGGGAATGATATTGAGTTTGGAATATAGCAACAACAGTAAATACACATGGCTTCGATGACATACAGTTATTTAAAATCCATTCATCTTTTTTTTTTCATTTTAGTTTTTTTCCAACTCTTGCTGCTTTGAATGTGGAGAATACTTAATACATCATTATGTAGATACATGAGTTTAATGATTGTTTGTCCTTTGTGATTTTATTCTGTCTGATTTAATCCTTCCATATTTGTAGTCCTCTATAGAAAACATTTCAGAGACAATAAGTGACCTTCTTATCTAAGTATGCCTTACAAAAGAATGATGGAATCAGAATGTGAACTGAAGCCTGTTGGGCTCGGAATTCCACGTCCTTTCCACTGCTGCATCATATCTTCATGGTACATATAGGAGTGCAAAAAATGAAATAATAATTCTGATACATAAGCCAGCAAAAAGGTTTTATCAGGAAGTGCCCTATCAATTAGAAAAAAACAAAATTCATGCAGTTCAGAGCCACAGAGACCATTCCTGCAAATGCATTTTACATTTGTGAACCACATACCATACTTAGAAGGTTCAGACTGTACAAAATACCAAACTACTCCCAAGAGTAGAGGGGAATTAGGTGCCTTTATTTTATATTTACAATATTTGCATAATATTAAGTATGTAGGTCACAAAAAGTAACAATCTATTCCTCATAATCTATCCTTATACATGGAAGGTCAGAGATACATAGGAAAATTTAGGATTAACTTTTATTAGAATTTTATGAAGTAATATTTTTGTACATTCAATCTTTCACATTTAACTATGAGTTTAGATGCAGGTTTTTCATAGAGATCCTTCATCATGTTGAAGATGTTTACCTTTGTTTTTAGCAGATATCATGTTGGATTTTGGCAAATGCTTTTAGTGTGTCTATGAGATAATTGTATATTTCTTTTGTTTGTTAATATGAATTACATTGATTGAATTTCAAATGTTATATTAACCTTGTATATCTGGGATTTGCTCAACTAGGCCATGATGTATTTTCTTTTTTATAAATATTTGGATCTGATTTGCTGAGATTTTGTTCAGCATTTTTGCATCTATGTTCATGAGGAATATTTTTCTATACTTTTCTGGTAATATCTTATTTTATTTTCTTATCAGTGTAATGGTGGCCTTATAGAATGATTTGGAAAGTATTCTATTTCACCCTCTTGAATTTTCTACAGAATTGGCTTTATTTCATCCTTAAATGTTTGATTGAATTCAACAGTTAAGCCATATGAGCCTGGAGATGTTTTTGTTTCAATGATTTTTTATTATTTTTTAACAAAGTGTTAAACTACAAATTAAATATATTTAATAGATACAGGGCCCGTTATGTTATCTATTTCTTCTAGATTGAGTTTTTCTAATTTAGTTCTTTCAAGGATTTTATTTTATTTTTTGCTTTATCTCAGTAGTTGAAATTATTACCAAGTTGTTCACATTATTTCCTTATTACCTTTTCATTATTTGTAGAATTTTAAATATATCCCCACTATCTGATATTGATAAAATGTTTCCTCTTTTTTCCCTCATCAGTTTCATTACATTTCTATAAATTTTAGCAATTGTAATTATTTTCTTGAAGAACCTTCATGAAAGAGCGCAGATATTTTTAGTTACTTTGAGCATGAGAGCTGTGGGACTCTTTTTTTGTAATTCTGTTTCCTATTTAACCTAGAAGAAATGGGACTTTCATTGCAACAATAATTCATTCAAATTCATCACGCAAGAATGCCAAGAATTTAGACCCTAATATGCTTTTTAAACACAAAGCCTCCATCTTCATCCTGTGTGTTTTTTTAAACAATTTTATTGACATATAGTTCATAAACGTTATAATTCACACACTTTAAGTGTACAATCAATTTTTTTTAGTATTTTTTCCTCGTTGTCTGCTTGTTGTTTTTACTCCTCTGCTTGTTGTCTTGGCTCATTGTCTTTGTTTTTTCTTTAGGAGGCATGGAGAACCAAACCCAGGACCTCCCATGTGGGAGGCAAGCACTGAAGTGCTTGAGCCACATCCACTCCCAATATTTTAGATTCTTTCAACGGCACCCCCTCTGGTCCAAGCCAATCCGTGTGACTCTTTCTTCTATTAGTTGTGCCAGTTTATTTAGACACAGGCTGTACTGGTGTACCAGACCATTTGAGCTCAATTTATTATGGGTAATCTACCCAAATAAAATTGCTTTCCACTATGTGCCCCGTGCACCTATGTCACTTGGAACATGCATTGTGTGGAGAGGAAAAAAAACCTCAGATATCCATAAAAGCATATTTTGCATAATATTTACATTTTTTCCAAGCCTGGTACAAAAACAAGTAGATACTTATGTATTCTGTTGTGTAATATTTTATTAATATCAGCTACTTTCAAAGCACCTGTTTTTGTTACCTGGCATTACGATAACTGATTTACTGGCATCTAACTTTATCCCTGTAACTTCCTTGCCTATTAGTGGTATTTCTACTTTTCAAATGAGAATATTGAGGCACATATGATATTTAACTTTTTTGATGTCATAGAACTATCAAACTCTAAAGCTCATATAGTCTTATTTTAATATTGTGCCAGTCAAATCAAGAAAAATGTATTAGCTTGAAGTTATTGCTTAAGAAAAAAAATCTATGGGCTTATGTTTTATAAATATAACATGGCTGTTCTAAATCTACTTAATTTTAAAAATAAGTATAGAACAATATATGGCACTGTTTACTAAAACTTTTTCGCTTATTTTAATTTGACCATAGCAATATCATTGGTCTCTGCAATGTATTTCCTCTCTCCTTTCCCCTCTATTCTTTCTTTTGCCTTATTTCTTCAATATCGAGTCCCTATTATTATATCATTTGAAGAAGAAATAGAACATTACTAATACTTGGCATCTCTATTTGTATTCCTCCTTTATCTAGTAAATGTTTAACTTTATCATCCATTAATACCTATATAAGTAACCAGTCTCCTAAAATTTCATCCCTAATGCTGCAGTGATTCACAGAAGTAATGATGCCCGAGGGATGTAGAAAAGAAAACTTGCTATTCTTCCCCTGTGATCCTACTCATTTTGACCCTTACCTTCCAGTTGTTTTATTGCCTCTATTGTTTAATTCACCCACTAAGATTTTTATTTTGATACAATTTTTCATTACCAGATGGTAATATTTTGAAAGTCTGCTCATTCTTGTTGGTTTCTTATTTGAGCGTCTTTGTAATTACATCCTTTTATTTCTCTAATCATTCTGCATGCAGTGAAGTTATTCTGTAGTCTGATTGTATGTACATCTGCAGTTCTTGGTGATCAAAATCCAGTTTCTGGACTTTTGATTTTTACTTGGGATGGGCTGCCCTCTTATAAGTTCCATAATTTTTAGTTGTGAGGCCATCCTTATTTTTCACAGGCAGTGTTCCTGTGTGCCTTATGTGGTAAAACTTTGTTCCAAAGAGGGCGTATATGTGTCTCAGCTGGTACTAGGGGCATGCCTATGTCCCTGGATAGATACAACTCAGCAGTTTCCACCTAATCTTGGCAGAAAGCTTGTATTATAGTAATTCCAAGCATCTTTATATCCACTGCCTGGTTGTCAAAGGAATCCATCTGTTGCTCCAGACTGGCTCGCTGCCTCTCTGGTTATTGGTTTCTCCCACTCTCTGCTGCTCCTGCCCTGGCTCCCAACATCTGCGCTCTCGGTTGCCAACTGTGCCTTTTAGATATTCCTGCCCAGGTCCCAGGATATGCAAGGACAAGTGGTTGGGCTGTAAAATCCAGGCATTTTTCTGCTTTCTCTGTCTAATCACATCCCCATTGCCCCCAAATTATGTTGTTTTGGTGGGATCCTTGAAGACTAATTATACCTCCAAGTGTATTTGGTATCTTCAGTCTACTTCGGTAGAGAAATAATTGCACAAAATCTCCAGAAAGAGAAAGCGTTCTTATTTTTATCCTTCTAATTTCTTAACATGCTGTTTACTTTGTGCATATCTCTCTACTTTTCCCCTAAATGTTGATGATACCAAGATTCCAGATGCATTCTTGGTCTTCTTACCAGTATTCTGGTTTTAACTGCCATCAATGAAACCTTTTAGATTGATCACCCATGTCTTTTATTTCTGATATGTCATTAATCTATCAACTGGTCTGATTCACTGGTAGTGTTTACTGGTAGCTCAAACTAAATTTCACCCAGTTAATATTGTATTTGAATCAACTTTTATTTATGATCATTACCCACATTTTATTTTCCGTCTTACTTTTAAAGTCGAAAATCAAGGTATCAACAGGGCCACGTTGTCTCCACATTCTCTAGCATTCTGGTGGTGGCTTGCCAGCAATCCATAACTCAATCTTTACTTGCATTGCATGTCTAGCTTTCTTTGTGTTTTCTATTGCACCCAAATTTTGCCTTTTTATTAGGAAAACTGTCATATTGGATTAAGTCCACCCTGATTCAGTTTGGTCTCATCTTAACTAATAGGATCTTCAAAGATTCTACTTACAAATATGCTCACATCCATGAGACTAGGGCTTAGGACTTGAATATATCTTTGTTGGGGGCAAGATTTAATCCCTAACACCAAGGTAGAAAACAAGTTGCCATCCTCAACTCCAGCTTTTCTTTATATCATACAAAACATCAGTTTCAAAGTTAGGAATGTAATGCCTATTTACTGTCCCTCTGATGTGCCCTTATTTCTCCTTCACCTAATATTTTCAGTTCATCCTCATAACTTGTCAGATTTTCTACATTCTCACCCCTTCCAAATCAAATTACACATAGTTGATCATCCTAGACTTCAATTCCGCTTCTATCATTTGTTCTTTCTCTATACACATCTCTTTCTACGTTCAAATAATTGTACAGATTATTGAACAAATAGGAAGCAATTTTTTTTTTCTGTAAAAACTTTAAATTACCTGGCTTACCATTCCAGCACTTCAGCCCCATTTTTCTCTCCAGATTTCTCCTGATTTTGTTCTGTAGGCTTTAGAACTTAAACATGAATGCCAATTTATTCATCTTTGAATTTCCATCTATTTTTATTTTGTTTGGTCTCTATTAGTTGCTCAAGTTAGTTAGTACTTAGTAGGTGCTTGATATCTAGTTGATGAAATATGAAACAGACACAATAATCCCTTCTATGTACCCTATGATTATGTACATAGAAAATATTCATATAAAACTTTATGAGAGGCCAAATATAATAGAAATATTATAAATCAACTGATCATCCTTCAATTGTTTATATTTGTTTAAGAGGTTAAATATAATTAATATTCAAGCCTTAATAAATTTGGTCATTTCATCTATGGCTGTTGCAGAAGAGGTAAAAAAATGTCTATACAAATTTGTACATACAAATATTTTAGTCAATATGCAGGTGAATACATAATACTGCTGTTTGAGTCTACTGTAAGAGCTCCGTCTCTGAAGTCAGACATGGGGGATCAAATTCAAATTATCTTACTTAATAGCTTTGTGACCTTGGACAAATTACCTAACAACAACAAGGTCCAATTTTCTCATTTTAAAAAATGGAGATAAAAATAGTAGCTGCCTCCTAGAATTACTGTAAATAAAGATAAGTTAATTTTTTAGCAAGATGCTTGTCACATGAATAGTGCATTAGTTTCCTACTGCTTCTGTAATAAATTGCCACAAACTTAGTGACTTAAGGCAACCCAAATTTATTATCTTACAAATCTGGAGTCAGGAGTCAAAAATTCCACGAGTTAGTATAGTTGCCTTCCTTCAGGATGCTTGTGGGAAAATCTGTTTCCTTGTCTTTCCCAGTTTTTGGAGGGTATCTGCATTCCTTGGTTCATAGCTCCTCCTCTATCTTCAAGGCAATCAGCATAACATCTTAAAATGACTTCTGCTTCTGCTATCAAATATTTTCTTTGATTTCCCTACCTTCCTCCTTCACTTGTAAGGATTGTGGTAGGTTGAATTATCTACCCCCTTCAAATACATCTTCTTGAACTTAAGCCAAGTCCTTGTGGGTGTAATCCCTGTAACTAGTTATTTGTGAATGTGTTATTTTTAGTTAAGGTTTGGGGAACTGAACCAGGGTGGGCCTTACTCTGGAATACTGGAAGCCATGTAAAGAGAAAGCCTTAAGGAGGAGCTGGAAGCCAGAGGTCAGTGGAAACTGGAAGTGCAGGGAGAAAGGAAAGGATATTACCATGTGACCGGAAAGCCTGCACAACCCAAGAATTGCCAGAAACCAGCACCAGAATGATGCACTCTTCAGGGAGAAAGCAAGCCTTGCCCATATATAGATTTTAGACTTCTAGCCTCAAAATGTGAACCAATGAATTCCCATTGTTTAACCCAACCCATCGTGTGGTAGTTATGATAGCAGTTCTGGTAAACTAAAACAGGACCCTAAAAATTGCATTGGGCACACCAGGATAATCTGCGATAATCTCTCCATCTGAAGGTTCTTAGTTTAATCGTATCTGCAACACCCTTTTGCCATATCGAGTAATATGTTCACAGATTCTGGGGATTAGGACATGAACATCTTTGGGGGAACATTATTCTGCATATCACATATAGTGAGGGCAAAATTAATGTAGTTTTTTAAAAAAAAAACTGCTTGGGAGAAACAGTGACAATCAAGCTCGTTTGTTTCATTTTTTTTTTTTGCCCCAGATATTAAATAATTAATTCTGAGGCTTTAGTTTTATTAGGGATTTGGAAGGAAAAGTACCTAATTACTTTAATGGAAGATTCTCTGAGAAGGCCCCACAAAAAGAATTTATGGGGAGCAGATGTGGTTCAAGCGGTTGAGTGCCTGCTTCTCACATGGGAAGTCCTGGATTCAGTTCCTAGTACCTCCTAAAAACAAAAAAATAAACAACAAGCAAACAAATGAAAAAACCAACTCAGGGAAGCTGATGTGGCTCAGTGCTTAAGCGATGGCTTCCCACACATGAGGTCCTGGGTTCAATATCTGGCCCCAGTATCTCAAAAAAAAAAAAAAAAAGGAATTTATGATGGGAAATAATCTGAATATTTCCTTTTCCTTATCTAATAAGTTACAAAAAAAACTTAAAACTTTACTTTTTATAATAGACCTATCCCCTCAAATATATAGAGGTACAAAATATGTGGCCTATATTGAACATATAATACACGAATAATTTTAAGACATGTAGTTTTTAAACTACATAACCAATCCCAATTAAGATATAGAAAATATTCACAACCTGGTAATATTTCCTTTTATCTCTTTGTAGTCAATCTCCTGCACCTTACTCCTAACAACCACTGTTTTGATTTCTTTCACTATAGAATAGTTTTCCTGTTTTATATATTTATATAAATGGAACCAAAATATATGTTCTCTGTTGTGTTTGGCTTATTTCACTCAGCATAATGTTGTAAGACATATCCTTATGCATCACTAGAAGACCAATTTATATTACACCCGAACTCAGCAGGTTAAAATGACAAACATTTATTATCTAGTAGTTTCTGTGAGTGTTTTGAATTCAAGCATGTCTCAGGTTGGTGTTTGGAGCAAGTTGCTTTACGATGTATCATGGGAACAGAAGTTCAGGCACAACAGAGAGCACTTTATTACTTACACAGCACAAAGAGTCCAAAAGAGCAGGGGAAATGATCCTATCATGGCCAGTCTCCTGAAAAGGCCAAACCGCTCTGGTCAGGTTGGTGGATAGCAGCTCCACAGATTCCACTTTGGGTCAAGAGGAGAGACAAATCTGTGTTGTTTGAGGGCTATTTCTGTACCCTGAGGGGGGGCACCTTACAGCTGTACTTGGGGCTGCTTTTTCCAGGTTCTGGGTTCGAGGTATGATCAGATCTTTTCATTAGTTTTAATATCTTCTCCTGGCTGCAGAATGGAAACAGATTGCAATGTCTGCATACAACAGTAAGAGGTGTGAGGGAGTAGGTGAGTGCTGGAGGGTGGCCATAAAGCTCATGCACTTGACTCTTCCATCCAGTTTACTCACATGGCTTCAAACAGGATTCAGAACATACAATTCCAAGTGCACTCACATAGCTGCTACACAGGTCCTTTCTGGCTGTTGGCTGGAGAGATCAGTTCTTTACCCTGTGAGCCTTTCCTTAGAGCTTCTCACACAAGACAACCTCCTTCCCTCAGAATGATGGTTCCAAGAGGAAAAATGAGATAGGACAAGAAAGGATAAGACAGAAGCCATGATCTTTTTATAAACTAAATTTAGAAGTGCTATCCCATCACTTTTACCTTATTGGAATGAGGCAATAGGTCCTCTCCACACAATCAAGGGGAAGGGACAACACAAGAAGACAAACAGCAGGAGACAGTGATCAGTAGGGGTAATTCTCATAGCCACCTACCACAGTCTGCCTCTGGCCCCCAATAGTTCACATATCTCCACAAAATTTATTTACCCTGATCCAAAGTCCACAGATATTATCCCAGTATAGTATCAGCTCAAAGTCCAGAATCTTATCTAATTTAGGTCTAGTCATGGATGGGGATTTGGGGTTGTAAGTCCATAGATACACCTCCCTGACTATAGTTCTTCTTCATCTGTAGTTTTGTGGAACTAAAAACTCATGTTATCTGCCCACCATACACACAATATACAAAAGAGAGAAAAAAAAGAAAAGAAAACCAATACGAACATTCCTTTTCAAAAAGGAGAACCATAGGAAGCACAAAGGAGTGCCTAGTCCGTAGGAATTCTGAAATTCAACCAGGCAAATTTAGGAGTTCCTTGATTAGATCTCCAGACCTAGGAATAATTATTTATGGCTCCAGCCTCTGGACTTCTTTTTCTACACTCTGAATCGACCCTCCTTTTTCACGAAATTTAGTATGTGTTTGCACCTGCGTTTTCTGTTTGTCTTCTGCCATTAGAATTTTGGGGGTCCAATGGCCTTTTTTCCTTTTGTAGTACCTCTGTCCTTTTCAGACCAAGCTGATGATATTTCTGTAAATGTCCTTTTTAAGAACATTGTAGACCTCCTGTGAAACTTATTAGGGCCACTCCATTAGAGAGTAAAGTCACAAATAGAAATCACTTTCAGATAAGTCTTCTCTAATTTTTCTACCTTCTCTACCTTCCCTTCCTGCTGCGATGGCTGAGGGGCAACACCCCTTAGCTTCTTAGAGGTTCTATTGTTTGATTGAGATCAGTGCTGCACACCCTTCATCTGTTTATAGGAGCCTTTTGTTGAGTAAGTTGTACAATGAAGTACCAACGTTGATCCTTCTGAGGTATTAAGAATTTTTTTTTATTCACAACTTTTGCTTCATCTTTGGACCACTCCTTTCCAAGGAGTTCCTGGACTTGAATTTTGCTTGGAAACAATTTATTAGTTTTAGCATCCTTTGCCTACTAAGGCAAACTAGTTTGTACATTTTTATTACTGAGAAATATTTTTTTGCATGGACATACAATTTGTTGTTGATGGTAAGTTGTTTTTAAATTTTTTTGATTATCATAAATAAAGCTTCTACAATCATGAATGTAAAGGATGATTTATGGAAATATGTTTCATTTCTCTTGGGTAAATGCAGAGAAATGGAATTGCTGGATCACAGGATAAATATATGTTTATATTTATGAGCAACTGCAGCAATGTTCAGTAAATGTTTTTAACTTTCCCAATCCTACCAGTAAATTATGAGAGTACCAGTTGTACCACATACCGGTAACTCATGCTCTTGCCAGTGTCTCTAATTTTAGACATTTTACTAAGTATGTAATTGTATTTTTTTAATTTGCATTTCACCCAAGACTTATCATGTTGATAATCTTTCCATGAAATTTTTGGCCAATTGTATATTTTCCTTTGAAAGTGTCTATAAAGTTTTTGTATATTTTACAATTGATTCCAATTGTCTTGTTATTATTTCATTTTAAGAGTTCTTTATATATTCTGGATACAAGTCCTTTATCAGATTTACATTCATGAGTATTTACTCCATATCAGTGACTTGCTTTTTCTTTTCTTAATATTATCTCTTTAAGAACAGAAAAAAATAATTTTGATAAACTATAGTTTCTCAGATTTAATTTTTTAATTAGTATGAGCCCATTATGTGAAATCTATTCCTACCATCATGGTAACAAAATTTTTTTCCTCTGCTTTCTTATAGAAATTTCAAAGCTTCTGCTTTTGTGTATGGGTCAATGATCACCTTGAACTATCTTTTTGTGTGTTGTGTGTAGGGCTCAAAGTCTTTGTTTTCCCATATGTGTAGCTTGATTTTCCTGCAGAATTGGTTGAAGACTTTCTTTACCAATTTAAATTACATTAGTACTTTTGTTGAAATACACTTGATCATAAATAGGTGTGTGTGGCTCTTTTTTTTTAACTCTCTATTCTGTCCTTTTAATCTATATGTCTGTATTAGTATAAATCCTCCATATATATTTGTAATTTCCAAAATGATTTTGACATTTCTAGGTCCTTCTCATTTTCATGTAATTTTTAGAATCACTTTGTCAATTTCTTTTAAAAAAAGAAGCCCATAGTAATTTTGATTGGAATTTCATGTACTACATTAATTGATTTGTGGAGAAAAAAATGTATCATAATTTACAGCGACTTCCAAGCTATGAATATGCTATAGCATATAGCAAAAGGCAAAAGTAGTTATGCCTTTTGATGACGTTGTAAATAGTATTGCTTTTGTCTTAATTTCATTTTTAATTGTTGCTAGTAAGTGGAAATGCATTTGATTTTAAAATACTGTCCCTAAATTCAGTGAACTTGCTAAGTTCACCAGAATAGTAGTTCCTGTGTAGATGTGTGTGTGTGTGTGTAGATTTCTTAGTATTTTTTAGGTAGAAGTTCATGTCATCTATGAATAGAAGCAGGGTTACTTCCTTCTTCCCAATCTATATCGAGTATATATTTTTCTTTTCTTATTTTACTAGTTAGTACTTTCAATACAATTTTAAATAAAATTGTTAAAACGGACATTCTTGCCCTCTTCTTCAATCTTCAGTCTTAGCAGGAAAGTATTAATTTTTCATGTCTGAATATTAACAGAGGTTTTGTATATACTGACTAGTAGTTTGAGAGTTTCCTTTTATTTCTAATGTGCTGAATGTTTTTATCATGAACATATGTTGAATGTATGGAATGTCTTTTCTGTATTTATAGAGATAGGCATATAATTTTTCTCCTTAATTGTGCTGAGGTAATTAAATACATTGATATTTAATTTTTTTATTTTTGTGAAATGTACAAAATATAAGTGAACAATTCTGCAACATTCATAATATTGAGTAACTTTCCCCACTATCTACTTCCAGACTATTGGCATCAAACCAAATCAAAATTCATACACATCATCTGTTCCTCTGTTGATGTACAACTGAGTCACTGCCACCTTTCCTTTACACTATTGTGAATAACACTGAAATGAGCTTTGTTTTACACATATCTGTCCAAGACCTTATTTTCAATTATTTTTGGGTATATACCAAGAACTGGAATTGCCAAGTCATATGATAATTCTGTTGAAATTTCTGCAGACCTGCCGAACTGTTTTCCACAGCAGCTGCACAATTTTGCATACCCACCAACAATGTACTATGGTTCCTATTTCTCTACATCCTCACCAACATTTAATTTTGTTTTCTTAAAATTTTTTTTTAAATTGTAAAGTATTTACCATCCTAGCGGATGTTAAGTGACTTCTCATTATAGTTTTAATTTGCATTTCTCTAATAGCTAATGATGTTGAACATCTTTTTATGTGTTTACTGGGCTTTTTAATATCTTTGAAGAAATGTTTACCCAAATCCTTGTTTGATTTTTTAATTGAATTGTTTGTTATTTTGTTATTGAGTTGTAGGTATTCTTTATATATTCTAGATATTAAACCCTTTTGAGATATATGGTTTCTGAATATTTTCTCCCATCTGTAAATTGTTTTTCAGTGATATTTATTTACTTTTTGTTGCTTATACTTTTATAGTAAAATCTAAAAATATGGCCAGAGGATAGACATATAGTCAATGGAATAGAATTGAGAGTCCATATATAAATCCATATGTCTATGGTCAATTGACTTTTGACAAGGGCACTAAGTCCAGTCAATAGGGAAATAAGAGTATCTTTAAAATATGTTGCTGGAACAACTGGAAATTCACAAGCAAAAGAATGAATCTGAATGACTACCATTCAGCTTAAACAAATATTCAAAACATATTGATGACCTAAATATAAGAGCTAATACAATAAAACTTTTACAAGAAAGGGTAAGGAAATATCTTCAAGACCTTGTATCACATAGTGGATTTTTAGATTTTACATCAAAAGCATTAGCAACAAAAATATTTGAATCTTAAACCAACTTTCATTATTAATGTAGACCCTACTTGGCTATGGTGTACCATTAATATTGTATTGTTTTGAATTTAGTTTACTAATATATCTTAAGGATGGTTTCATATTTTTTAACAGGTATTGGTATGCTATTTTACTTGGTTTAATATTTGATATTTTCCCTGGTTTAATACTGTTCCCATAAAATAAATTGGGAAACATTCTCAATTTTCTGAAAGATACTGTGTCAGATTGATATTTTTCTCTTGCCTACGTGTTTGAAATACTGGTGAAGCTCTCTATGCCTAGAGCAGTTCTTATCAACTGGTGGTAATTTTCCCCCACAGGGTGATATTGGCGAATATCTAGAGAGGGAAGGGGGAGTCACTGGCATCAAGTAGTTAGA
Source organism: Chaetophractus vellerosus (assembly GCA_004027955.1). NCBI lineage: Eukaryota > Metazoa > Chordata > Mammalia > Cingulata > Chlamyphoridae > Chaetophractus > Chaetophractus vellerosus. The sequence continues at coordinate 19,968 of PVKH010002199.1, forward strand.
GTCTAAGAACGTTTCTAAACAATGGCAGGAAAGCCCCTCAACAAAAAAATCAACTGGTTTTGTATTTAATGGTTGTAAATATAAGAGATCCTAGCCTTGAGGATGGTGTGTAAGAGTCGGGTAGGGGGTGGGAAAGGATATAGATTACAAATACAATTACTTTAAAATATAATTAGCTAGTTATACTTTTCTATTTCTCTGTGAGTCAGTCTTCATAAGTTGTGTTATTCAAGGAATTTGTCCATTTCAAATATCATACAAATTTCGACATGAAGTTATTTTTTATTATTTTCTTATCTATTTAATGTCTTTATTATCTGCAGTGATATTCCCTATATATTCCAAGCTTGTTTTTATCTTTATTTTCATTTATTATTGCAGTGTTGATTTGCTAAGATTTTTAAAGTTTTTTTAGAAAAAAACAGAGTTTGGCTTTTAAAAATATTCATGTGTTTTCTATTTCTAAAAACATGTTCTCATTCTGTTCTTATCTTTATTATTTCTTTCTTCTACTCTCTTGGAGTTTAATTTTCTCTTCTTTATTGATGTAGAGGATTAAATCACTGATTTGGACCTTTAAGCCATACATTTTCCTATAAGTATAGCTTTTGCTGCATCCTACAGATTTTGACATATTGTCTTTTCCTTTTCTTTCAGTATATTATATTTTAAAATCTCCCTCTGATTTCTCTGTGACTCATGGTTTATTTGGAAGTGTGTTACTTATTTGCAATTGCTTGCCATTTTTGTAAATATCTTATTGTTATTCGTTTTTTATTATTTCCATTTTCATCAGCATAATCTATAAATCTTCTTTTGAAATTTATTGAGATACATAATCTAACATAAGGTCTTTAGTGGTAAACATCCCTTATGTATTCAACATAAACGTGTTTTGTGTAATTGTTACGAATAATATTTAGCAAAGATAATTTGGTCAATTGGATAATCACCTAATACAGCTTTTATCTCTCTTTACTAATATTGTATATTTATTGCATCAATTACCAAAAGTTAGGTATTTAAATCACCAACCTATTGTTGTTTTGTCTATTTATGCCAGTTTCTGCTTCATGCATTTGGTGTTCTATAATGAAATCTACGTATGTTAAGGTATTTATGTGCTTTTAAATCAATTTCCCCTTTAATAATTATGGTTTTTAAAAATTTCCTCTGTAATACACTGTATTAGTCAGCTAAAGAGGTGCTGATGCAAAATACTAGAAATCTGTTTGCTTTTATAAATGGTATTTATTTGTGGTAGAAGCTTACAGTTACCAGGCTATAAAGCCTAAGTTACTCTCCTCACCAAAGTCTGTTGCCATGTGTTGGAGCAAGATGGCTGCAGACATCTACAAGGGTCTAGACTTTATTGTCTTCTTAAGGCTCCATGGTCCCAGCTTCTTCCAATATCAGCTGTAGGCTGGGATAAGTCTCTCTCAGGGCTCGTTTCTCTCCAGGCTCAGCTGCTCTGATCTCTCTATAAGGTCAGAGAAGGTACAGGGACTGGACATCCTACTGACATGGCCCAAACAAAGCCTTAGTAATTATTTAATTGAGTAAAAGTGAAACCTCTGAATTTAATACAATCTAATACACCCAGAGGAACAGACCAGTTTACAAACGTAGCCCATTATCTATTTCTGGAATTCATAAATAATACCAAACTGTTACATATACTTTGTCTTGAAATCTATTTTACCTTATATTCATAAACCATGCTTACTTTTTATGTTTATAGTTCACATTACATATAATTTCCATCCTTCTACTTTCAAACTTTCTGTGTTTTTTAAAATTTAATATGCAGCATTTGTTGACAGGTTGTAGTTAGATCTTTTTTTTCAGTATTTAGTATATTTATATATTTTCATTTTTTGTGAGATATAATTCACAAAGAATAATGTTCACCCTTTTAAAATGTATACTTCAGTGATTTTTAAAGTGTGTGTTTCAGTGATTTTTTATTTTCAGTAAATTCACAAAGGTGTGTACTATCACCACTATGTAAATGCAGAACATTTTAATTCCTCCAATAAAGGCACCCCATATTCATTAACAGTCACTCTCAATTTCCCCTCCCCACTTTGGGCCCTGACAACCGCAAATCTATTTTCTGTCTTTCTATATTTGCCTTTTCATGACATTTCATCAATGGGATTCAATAAATAGAATCATAAAATACATGCTTTTATGGTGACTCCTTTTTTTAATTAGCATACTGTTTGCAAGGTTCATCCATATTGTAGCCTCTTTTGGTTCTTCATACCTTTATATTGCTGAATAATATTCGATTGTATGGATGTACCACATGCTTTAATCCATTCATGACTTGAAAAATATTGAGTTGTTTCTACTTTTTCACTATTTTGAATAATGCTGCTATGAACATCCATACAGAAGTTCTCCACTGATTTTTAAGTTTCTTCTGGGTAGAAGCTAAAGAGTAAAATTTGCTGGGTATTAAGGTAACTATATGTTTAACATTTGAAGAATTGACAAAATGCTTTCCAATCTGACTGACACATTTTACAATTTTGTCACCAGTGTATGAGAGTTTTGATTTCTCCACAGTCTCATCATTTTGTATTTTCTGTCTTTTTAATTTTAGCCATTCTTTTTTATGTGAAGTGGTAACAAATTATGATTTTAATTTAAATTTCTCTAATAACTAATAATGTTGAACATCTTTTCATGCACTTATTAGTCATTTATGTATCTTATTTTGAGAACTATTTCTTGAAATCCTTTACTCAATTTATGCTGGTTTATTGTCTTTTTTTGTTGTTGTTGAGTTGTAAGCTGCTTTATTCAGGATAGTAGACCCTTATCAATTATGATTTTGGGGAACCGGCTGTAGCTCAATTGGTAGGGCTCTGGTTTACCACCTGGGAGACTCCAGGTTTGGTTCCCGGGGCCTCCTTGAGCAAGCAGACCACCTTGAGAAGGCAAGCCACTGCGGGCAGGGCAAACCACCTCGGGCAGGGCAAGCCCCCGCAAGCAGGGCAAGCCACCGCGATCAGGCAGGCCGCCGCGTGGTGAGCTGACTTGGTGGGTTGCCGCAGCGGGGGGAAGACAAGCAGACACAGAAGAACCCAAAAATGAACACAGCAAGAACAAGCAGAAAGGGGGAGATATATAAGGAAGGAAGGAAGGGAGGGAGGGAGGGAGGGAGGGAGGGAAGGAAGAACCAAATTTTTAAAAATTATGATTTTCAAGTATTTTGTCCTGTGAGTTGTTTTACTGTCTTAATAGTGTCCTTTGAAGCACAAAGGATTTTAATTTTGATGAATTCTGGTATCTATATTTTTCTCTTTGGTTGTTTGTGGTTTGGTTGTCATGGCTAAGAAAGAGTTGCTTAATTCAAGGTCTCAAAGATATACGCCCATATGTTATTCTAGTTTATAGTTTTAGCTCTGACATTTAGATGTTGAGTTAATTTTTGTATATCCTTTGGGTTAGTAGTCAAACTTCATTCTTTTGCATATGGATATCCATTTGTTCCAACAATATTTGTTGAAAAGTATTCTTTCTCCATGGAATTGTTTTGGCATTCTTGTCAAATATCAATTAACCATAAATGTATGATTCTATTTTTAAATTTTCCATTCTATTCCATTGATCTATATTTCTATTATTTTACTTGTATAATCAATTCTTGAGTACTGTATTTTTATAGTAAATTTGAAATTGGGGATTGTAAGGATTCCAATTTTGTTATTCTTCAATATTTTTGAGATATCTGGGGTCCTTTGCATTTCCATTTGAATTTTAGTTTCAGCTTCTCAATTTTCTTCAAAAACCAGCTGGGGTTTTAATAGATATTCTGATGATTCCCAGATCAATCTGGATACGTTTATTTCTTTTTCTTACTTAATTATCCTTGCTTAAATGTCTAGTACAATGTTGAATAAAAGTGAAAAGAGTATACATGTTTTCTTGTTCTTGATCTTAGGAGGTGAGCATTCAGTTTTTCACCATTAAGTATGATGGACGTTTTTGAGTTCTTAGTATATGCTCTTCATCTGCTAAAAGAAGTTTCTTTCTATTCTAAGTTAATTGAATATTTTTATCATGAAAGAGTTTTAGAATTTTTTAAGTGCTTTTTATGAGTTTATTAAGATGATCCTGTTGTTTTTGTCATTTATTCTTTTGATATGGAATGTTTCATTGATTGATTTTGGTATGTTTACCTAACTTGAGTGCCTGGGATAAATCTCACTTGGCCTTTTTTATATGTTGGTGAAGTCAATTTTCTAGTATTTTGTTGAGGATTTTGCATCTATATTTACAAGAAATATGGATCCATGGATTCTTTTATTGTGTATTTTTGTGTAGTTTTGGTAGCAAAGTAATACTAACTTCATAGAATAAATTGTGAAGTTTTTCCTCTTCTATTTTATGGAGCAGTTTTTGAAGGACTATGTAAATTCTTCTTTAAATCTTTGGTAGACATCACTAGTGTTTCAATCTGCTCCTGAGCTTTTCTTTATAGGAAGTTATTTTATTACTAATTCAGTTTGTTTACTTGCAATAATTCTATTGAGATTTTCTATTTCTTCTTGATACATAGAAATATAAATAGTTAAAAACATTTTGCTAAATAGTTTTTCTATACTTTGGAGTGATAATAACTATTATGAGAAAAAAAGGACATTTCATAATACTAAAAGGGTTCGTTCTAGTAGAAGACATATCAATTATAAACATATAATTTTCTAGCAACAGTGTCCTAAATTGCATGAAACAAAAACTGATAGAATTGGAAGGAGAAATATAATTCAGCAATTATAGTTGGAGACTTCAGTATCCACTTTATAAATAGAGTTGGCCAATGTTTGCCTGGAATTCTTTTCCATCTTTTAAATTTCATTTTATTTGTAACAAATCTTTGAATTGAACATGTGCCTCTTGTAGAGAGCATATAATTGTATCATGAATATTTTTTATATATTCTGCTTATCTCTGCTTTTAATTGTTGGGTTTGATTTACAATCTGTTTACATGGAATAAGATTACAGATAAAGTAGTAATTTGGCAAATTTTCCTATATGTCTGAAGTTTTGTTACTCTTCTTCCATTACTGCCTTCATTAGAATTACTTAGATATTTTCAGCACACAATTTTAATTCTATTTTTGTTTCTTTTTAGTTATTTTCTTAGTGGTTATCCAGTAGATTACAATTAGTATCTTAATTTTAATAATATAGTTTGTATGAACACCAAATTAATTATAATATTATGTAAAATTTTTTCAGATTTCTAGCTCCATTCGTCCTTTCCCCTTTTGATGCTATCATATGATTTTTGTCTTCACACATTTTAAACCCACCAGTACAGATTTATAATTGGCGCTATATGCAGTTATCTTTTAAATAAATAGGAGAAGAAAGAGTTATAAAATATGTTTATACTATCTTTTATATTTATATGTGTACTTAATTTTACCAGTATTGTTTATTTCTTTATATGAATTCAAGTTAATCTCTAGTGTCCTTTCATTTCAACCTGCAAGACTCCTTTTTGTATTTTGTTTAACGCAAGTCTATTAGTGATGAATTTTCTCAACTTTGTTTATATAAAAATGTCTTAATTTCTCTTTCATTTTTAAAGGATAGTTTTGATGGATATGGAATTCCTGGTTTGAGTCTTTTTATTTGAGCAATTTAAATATTTTATCCAAATCCCTTCTATCCTCTGTTTTTATGATGAGAAATAAGCTGTTAATCTTACTAAAGATCCTTTGTGCATTGAGTCATTCTCTTAATGATTTCAGATGTTTTTCTTTGTCTTTGTCTTTAAATTGTTTGATTATAACATATTACAGGGTGGATATTTTCGTGTTTATCTTGTATGACATTTTAAGGTGCTAGGATGTGTATATCCATGTCTTCCATCAAATTTGGGGGAGTTTAATCCATTATTTTTCAATATTCTTTCTATGCTCTTATCTCCTAATGTGATTCTAATTGTGTGTATTTTGATATACCTGATAATGTCTCACATATTTCTTAGACCTGTTCATGTTTCTATACATTTTTTTCTCTTTCTGTTTATCAGACTAGATAAACTCAATTAACATTTATTCAACTTCTGTGGTTCTTTCTTCTGCCTCTTCAAATCTGTCACTTAACACCTCCAGTGAATATTTCATTTCTGTTACTGTATTTTTAGACTCCAGAATTTTTATTTGGTTCTTTCCTATAATTTTCATCTCTGTATTGATATTCTCTATTTGGTTAGAGATTGTTTTCCTACTTTCCTTTATTTATTTAATTATTTATACATGGTTTCTTTTAGTTCTTTGAACATATTTAAAATAGTCAATATAAACACTTTGTGTACTAAGTCCAATGCATGGCCTTCCCAGGTACAGTTGCTGTTTATTACTTTTATTCCATCATATGGTCATAACTTCTTGCTTCTTTGCATATCTCTATTTTTATTGAAAATTGGACATTTTAAATATTATAATACACAAATCTGGAAATAAGTTTCTTTCTTCATCCAGATGGTTGCTGCTGGTTGTTTCTGTTGCTATTGTTGTTTGTTTAGAGCCTTTTCTTAACTAATTTTGTAAAGTCTTTTTTCTTTGCCATGTATGCCCACCAAAGTCTCTGCTCACATAGCTTAGTCTATAGATCTAAGGGTAGAGGTTTCCTTTGATACCTGAAACCAAAATGCTTCGCAGTCTTTGCTGTCAGGCAATAGCATGCCTGTTGAGGCATGCCTTCAACACCCTGCCAGGCAGATTACCACTCCACCTTGGCCTTCTCTCCCTGCTTTTTCAGAGCCTCAATGTTAGCTCGAGGTGAGAGCTGATGGTCTTTTGAGGTCTTTCTTGGAAATGTGTACTGCCCTGGGTATCTGCAGAGCCCATGCATGCCTGTAGCCTTACAGATTGCCAGGAATAGGTTGAACCATTTCAAAGCCTCTTATGAACATCTCATTCCCTAGTTCTTGCTTTTAAGCTCTTTGGTTAACTTATGTTTGATATTCAGTGTCCCAGGAAGAATCAACAATTGCTTCTGATTGTTATTGACAAACATCCCTAGGGAAAAGGTTGTTTTTACTAGTAGATCTCTGAATTATGTCACATAAAGGCAGCCTAGAGAGTAGAGTCTTCCTTGGAACCATCAGACAAGTCAAATAATAAGAATTCTCTGGGCATGTGGCTTGAATCATCTCAACACCCATCATGACTGCCAGGCTGCTGATTTACACTGTGATATAGAGATGTTGGATTTCAAAACTATAGTGGAATGGAAGGAAAGCATTGGGATTAGCATACATTAAAAACCCCACAGAACTTACTATTCTTACAGAACTCAACTATTTCTCTTGAATAAATACTCCCTGGAGTGGTGCATACCTTTGGCTAATTTTCAGAGTTATGAAAAACTAGATTCTGATCATTTTTGAAGTGTTTTCATTGCTTTTATGAAGGAGAGTTTTTGGAGGTTCTAACTCTACCATATTTTCTGTTGTCACCAGTACATTTGCATTTAATATGATTATTGAATGGTTCAGTAGAAGTTAAAAATCTTGTTATTGTATGCACATTGTGCCATCTTTTTTTTTGTTCTGTAATGTTCCTTCCCTCTCTTGGTTTATTCAAATATTTTTATTTTCTGCTTTAATTCTTCTCTTGGCTTTCTTTGCTATGCCTCCCTTTATTAATTTTTAGTGTTTTCTATAGTGTTAACAATATTCATTCATAACTTATCAAAATCTACTCAGAGTCATATTATACAATTTTACACTTGACATTTCCCATTTTCTATAACACTATCCCCTTCTCACTTGACACATAACTCTTGCTTCTTCTCAATTTTTCTTTCTTCAAATTTTCTCCTTCCTAGGTTACCATTACCTGCTT
>PVKH010002200.1:0-20470 GCA_004027955.1 Chaetophractus vellerosus
CCCATTCCTGTCTAATGGAATCAATGTCCTTCTAGATACCACTTGCCTGTCTTCATCATTTTCCACCCACTCAGCAAACACTTATTAAATGTACTAAATGAAACAACATGAAAAGGCCCCACTTAGTGACTGGCACTTAAGGAGAATTAGTCCTCAGTCCTAACCTCTGCAAACTGCAGTGCCCCCTTCATCTCCTTGTGTCTGAAATGATTGGGTTGATCAAGATTATATACTGGTGTTCCTGTGCCAGCCTTTTCTCTTCCCTACTAGGTAAAAATTGGATACTTGGCTAATTTTCACTGTGTATTCTGTTCTCTGCCAATATAATCTGACGCCTCTACCAGAAGTTACTCGACAGAAGAGAATTTAAAGAAAAAGCTTTCCATTCTCTGAGGTTGCTGGGTCACTGGGGAGCAGCCAAAGAGGCCTCTATTCAGAGAGCACTCTTATCTCAGGTCTAGACTTTTGCTATCTCACAGCAGTATTTAAAGGGGTTCGTGCTCAGTTTCACCAACTGACAGCACATTGATGTTTATGCTTTAGGTTCTGTTTCTCTTCCCCGTTCTAAAGCTTTGCAGACACTAGGAACTCATTCTTCTCTTTATAAACAGGCAATATTTGAGCTGCCTGTTCGTTACTAAACCCACTTCTTTGCTTGGTTTAAGTCTCCATCAAATAAAATTTATTCGTTGGAACTAATTTGAAGTGAGACATGATATATTAAAAAAATACATCGATAATTTTACGTATGAGAGGGCATTCAGAAAATTCAAAGCATTCAGTCAGTATAAACTTTTAGAAAACATTCTTGGCTTTTACAAAAAAATTCTTTTTAATATGCAAAAGACATACTTTGTTTAGGCCATAATTCTTTATGACAGTCCTTTTTCTTTCTAAAGAACAGCAATTATTAGAAGTAGCAAACCAAAGTTCCACCAAGCCAGTATAAATTTAGCATTCTGTCTTCTCACTCTACAGATGTACGTGTTAATGTGAATGTCTAATATTTGGGATTTTTCAAATAATATAGCCATATTTTAGATTACGTAATCGTGTGTGTCAGCTGTCTCCCTGGAGCATTCACTATAATGTGTGTGTGTGCGCGTTTGTGTGTGTGTGTAATTGATTAGATGCCTGGGTTAAAGACATGGGCAGCTGTTTATTTCCACTAGTTCATTGACAAGAAGTCATTAGGCAGTGTGTGCAAAAATTTGCTGTTCCGTTCTTTCAGTGATGACAGATTTTTCACACTGAAATGAACATTTATGTCCGGGCCAGCTAAACCAGGACCCCTTCCCTCACCAGTGTTCCAGTCTCCCCTGAGCACAGCAGCCCCTGTGCCCTCATCTGCAGCTGCTGATCCAGCTGCTGGTGAGTAAGAGGAAATGGAACAGGAGGGATAGGCTGGCCACAGGCTAGTTTCCATTCATGTGTTACTGTTCACCTCCCATCTTTGGTTGGACTCCTTAATTTTAATGTCAGCCCTGGAATCTCTTTTAAAAATAAAAGTAGGAAAATCTTTTCGTTGGAAAATGTCTTAATGAAAGAAAATGGCAGAGGAAAAAATGTGATCTATTATGAATGGAAGCTGTTGGTAGAGTTCCTCTGTTTCCTTTTGGTTTTGTTGCTATTTTCTTGGATCTGTCTGTTAGAAACATTGACTTGTCTTTGCATGAAATTTATTCTGTGCAATAATTTCTTATTTCCTTTTATTTTTATATTTAATTACAAATACATTTTGCTGCTAACAAAACACTCCCAGACTTAGCAGCTTAAAACAACAGTCCTTTTATTTGCTCACAATTCTACAATCTGGAGTGGGCTCAGGTGGGCAGTACTGATGTGGGTCTTGCCTGTGGTTAGGTGACAGGTCAACTGAAGCAGGACTCAGTTGGGAAGCAGGGATGGCTGGGCTTCTCCTTTCTCCGTGTGGTCTCAGGGCCTCTTCTTCTCCAAGTACGCTCTCCTCGTGGTCCTTTCAGCAGGGTTTTTGGACTTCTAACATAATGGCTCTGATCACAAAAGCAAAAACTGCCAAATCTCTTTAAGTCTCAGGTCCAGAATTAGCAGGGTGTTACTTCTGCAGCATCCTTTTGCTTAAGACAAGTCTCAGATGCAGCTCAAATTCAAGGGGAGGGACGACACAAGGTTGTGAATACCAGGAGCATGGTTCCTTGGAGGCCACCACTTCAGTCAGCTGATCTTTACTGAGTTCATGTGAGTGTGCCACTGAGCATACAATGGTGAACAACCTAAGCATGGTCCCTGTCTTCATGGAGCTTACAGTCTGGGGAGCACAGCCGAGTAATCAGGACATTACCACAGCAGGGTGATGAGTGTTGGGATGGGAGGAGTGCTCAGTGCCCTGGGAGCACGTTGGGAGGGGCAGGAAAACCAGGCCTGGATGTTCGAGGAGGAAAGGAGTCATCCCTGTATAAATGGGTGAAGAGGGTTCCTGGCAGAGGAACAGCATGCTCCCAGGCCAAGAGACAAGAGAAAACCTGGCCCTCTCATGGAGGGAAAAGAGGGGTCACACCTAGGGTTTGGAAAATAAAAGGCCTGAGAGTAAGCAGGGGCCTTGTCACACATTAAGGGCCTGGTAAACCATGTTAAGAGGATTTGGCTTGGACCCAGTCATGAAGAGGCTAAGCAGATCTGCCTTCAGAGAGATCACACTGGCTGCAGCAGCCTGAGAATGTAGGGGCCTGGGCCTAGAGACCCCCAGGAGGTGTTGCAGAAACCCAGGCAAGAGATGGTCGTAGATGGCCCAGTACATGGAGCTCAGGACATGGATTCCAGAGATACCAGGAAGTAGAATCCATAAGACTTGGTGATTGATTGGTTATGGGTGTGAGTGAGAGGAAAGAGGCAATGGTGACCCTCAGGTTTCTGGCATGCGCAGCCAGTGATGGTCACATTCACCCTAGATAGAGGACAGGGCAGGGAGGGGTCCCTATAGAGGTGGGGTGAACATACTGAAGAGAGCCAACTTGGATATACCACGCTTGATGCCTTAGAGTTTAGTCCACTGCGAACTCTTTTCAGACTAATATGTTGTGAGATCCTTAGCTGCTACTTAACTTCTACTTATGATTTCCATACATGTCTCACACACTTTTTCCCTTTCTCCTTCTCTCCTGCCCTCCCAGGGAGAAGAGTAGAATGACCAGGTCTGAGGCAGGAGTGTCCATGGATGTCACCTTCTTGAGCCTTTCACTTTGAGGGCAATGGGTTGAAGACACTGGGGATAGAGTTGTAGGTTGCAGAGAGCAATTCATATCACAAGGTTGAGAAGTGTAAAGGTGACAGATTTTGGAGAGAAATTGGAAAAGGGGGAAGAAAAGGAAAAAAGAGCCAGTTAAAAGAAAGGGAGAAGACAGAATAAAGGCAAGAAAAAATGAGTAATCTGAGGAGGAATAGAAGGAACAGAATAGGAAATGCAAAGAGAAAGAGGCTCCACAGGCTATAGCCTCTGTTATGGAAGACACTAGAATCTTTGTTCTTTTGTGTCTCCTTTCTGCATATGCATTTGAAAAAATTTAAAAATAAGTATTTTTTCTGAATGCCTCAGTGGGTAGAAATGGGACCTTCAGATAAGTTTTTCTTGTATAAAGAAAAGGAAACAAGCAATTAACACACAAAGATAAAGTCTATTGCTTTTGTTAAAGAAAAGGAACCCTAGAAAAAGAAAAGGACATACAAACAGTTAAAACAAATTTTTAAAAAATTGAGTAGAACACTTTGTCTATTCCCAAGTGATGTGACAGAGAAATATCTGTAGCCTGAGAGGATAGAGAGGGAGCATGTCCCCATTATCAATTTTTAATAAACATAAATGGTATGATAAATTATGCATGGAAGAATGTTATAAAGCATTAAACAATGTAGGATAAATAATTTAGATGATTAAAAACTACCTCTGCCATATGTTTGATGTATGAGAACTCTATTTGAATTTTCTCTTCAAGGAAATAGAGAAGAATTTTTAAAGGGGATTTTAAAAAATGGATTTTAAAAGGGAGAATCATGTGGTGGTCTGCCAAGAGAGTTAGTGAAAGCAGAAATCCCAACTTTCCATAGTCCCGTATCTTGTGCTTTCTCTGATGAGTATGTGAATAAGACCTCCTTGCTTGGGGATGGTTTTCTATCGGGTGAATGATGATGGAGGTACTGCCCATTCTCCTGAAGGTTGGGATTTGACATTTCTCTTCAGGTGTCCAGAGAAACTTTGTCAGGGGTCAGGAGTAAAGTGAACTCTTTCTTACACAGTCTTAGACGTCCAGGATTCCCAGGTAAGAGGTAGAGCCCTTGCATATACACTGCCTCAGGTAAACTTCCATTTCTGTCCCAAAAGTAGAGTAGCTAATGGGTTACAACCAAAGGATTGTCGCACCATATTTTAACATGCAGTGGATAAGATCATAGCCATTGGGATCAAACATCTCCCAGTGAACACTCTCTGTCATTTAATGTGACCTTTGTCAGGTTAATTAACCTCTCTGGGGCTGTTTCCTTATATATAAAATAGAACTAGTAATAATACCCACCCCAAAGGGCTGTTGAACATTAAATAAGATAATAAATGTCAATTGCTTAGCTTGGTACCTAGAACATAGTAAATGCTCGATAAATGTTCATTGTTAGGTACAGAATTATGTATTGTTTATTTTCCATTTTTATGGAGGCCCATAAAACCAGAGCAAAAATCCATAAACCTAGGCAATACCCAACAGCTAATCTAAATCAAAGATTATAAACTGTTGTCCAAGGACCAAATTTGGAGTGCGATGGTTTTGTTATTTTTTTTAATTGAATTCAAATACCTTAAGGCAGGGGACATGCTCTCCAGTTAACCTCAGCCCCCAGTATTCCCATTGTGGTACTCCAACGTGCTTTTACTCCATTATCTGCCTAGCTCTGTCAGTTTAACCTACTACCTCAAGATTAATAGTTCTATAAAGTTAATTTCTTCCCCAGTTTCCTAGGTCCCTAAATGTTTCTTGTTTGTTTATTTGGTGTTTTTTGTTTGTTTGTTTTTATTTGAAATGAAGTTGATTAAATATTTTAATTTGGGGCATCTGATTGCTATATATCTTAATGGGGTTAGGAAGAACTCATTTTTTACCCAACTGAATAATTTCAATAAAATTACAGGCCCAGAAGATGCCCACGGATTTAACACCAGTTGTTTTCTTTGTCATTATTCCAAATTAATATTTACCTTACACCTATGTAGGTATTTTATTCATAAACTTATTATCTAAAAATATAACTGCAGCCATGTTTGCATACATACTTATAAAAAATTTCAGATTCAAGGGGCCGGCTGTATAGCCAGTGGATAAGGGCGTCGGTACACCACATGGGAGGCCCCGGGTTCGGTTCCTGGGGACCTCTCCAAGCGGGCAGACGGCCTTGAGAAAGGCAAGCCGCCGTGGGCAGGGCAAAGCCACCGTGGGCAAGGCAAAAAGCCGCCACGGGCAGGGCAGAGGCGCCACGGCCATGACAAGTCACCCGTGAAACATGGAGCTGCTGCCCGCGAATCATGGAGCCGAGCAGCCCGCAAAACACGGAGCTGTGCTGCCCGCAAAACACGGAGCAGAGCCACCCGTGAAATGGAATGGAGCCACCCACGAGCGGGGCGAGCCACCTGCGCGGAGGGCTGACTCGGCATGTTGCCGCAAAAACGGGGGGAGACAAGAAGCAGACATAGAAGAACACAGAAGAATGGACACACAGCAAGAGCAAGCAGAAAGGAGGGGGTGGTATATGTAACAAAAAAAAAATTTTAAAAAAAAGGTATTGGTGCTACAAGCAACAGGAAACTGAAGACTCACTGAGAATGTTTTAAAATATGATCTCAGTTACTTTGACACTTCCCCCAATGAGAAGTGGGTCCATGTCCCTTCCCCTTCTGTCTGATTGGAGAGGGTTGTAACGCTGCTTTGACCATAGAGTATGGCAGAAGTGGCCCGGTGTGACTTCTAAAGCTAGGTTATAAAGGCCATCCAACTGCCGTGTTCATTGGGAGTATTTGCTTTTTTTTTTAATTAACTTTTTATTTTGAAATACTTTCAAACTTACAGTAGAATTACAAAAATAATACAGTTCCCATGAAAAGAAATCCAGCATACTCTTACTCTCATTCCACATACCCAGATCTACCACTTTGAACATTTTGCCACATTTATTTGTATCATTCTATCTATGTATCTTATCCATTTTATGAAAACTTTAGGTTGTATACATCAGCTCCTTGAACACTTAATACTGCCATCTACATTTCCTAAGAACAAAAATATTCACTTATGTAATCACGTTAAGTACACTTTTTAAGTTCAAACAATTCAATGTTGATATAAAGGTTGCAGTCTATATTCCAGTTTTTTTCATATGTCCCAATAATGTCTTTTTGAACTTTTTATCCTCCCTTGCCAGATCCCATTCAAGATCATGTATTGCATTAAATTGTCATTGTGTCTTTTTTTTTTTTTTTTTAATCGAGGTCTGGGGATTGAACCTGGGACCTAGTATGCAGGAAGCTGGCGTGCAACCACTGAGCAACATCAGCTCCCCTCATTGTGTCTTTAATTGCTCCTTTTTTCTTTTTTTTAATTGTGGGAACATATATTCAACATAAACTTTTCCCATCTCAACCACTCCCAACCATACTGTGCAGTAGGATTAATCACATTCACAATACTGTGGTACGCTCATCACCTTCCATTACCAAAACTTTTCCTTCTCCCCAAACAAAAACCCTATACTCATTATGCATTAGCTCTCCTTCCTCCAGGCCCCCACCCCTGGCAACGTGTACTCTAACTTCTGTCTCTGAGCTTGACATTCTCCACTATTTTCTTTGTAGTTACAAGGGAGCCTAAATTTAACATCCTAAATCAGTAACAGTCTCATTTACTTTGATACCAACTTAACTTCAATAGTATGTACAAACTATGTTCCTGTACCTTTCCACCTTTCCACCTTTATGTCATTCTTGTCCAAATTACATATTTTATTGTGATTCCAAAACCACTGATTTATTCATTACATTTTTATGCATTTGCTTTTTAGGTCCTATAGGAAGTAAAAAGTGGGGTTACAAACAAAAAATATAATAGTACAGGCATTTATATTTACCTATGTCATTACCCTCATTATTATTTTTTAAAGATTTGTTTATTTCCCCTTCTCATTGTTTGTGCTTGCTGTGTGCTCTCTGTGTCTGTTTGTTTTGTGCTATCTGTGTCTGCTCATCTTCTTTTAGGAGTCACTGGGAACCAAACCCAGGACCTCCCATGTGGGAGGGAGGCACCCAATTGCTTGAGCCACATCTGCTCCCTGCTTGTTGTGTCTGTCGTGTCTCCTTTCTCCTTGTTGCATCAACTCGTTGCATCAGCTTGCCATGCCAGCCCTTTGCGTCAGCTCGCTGTCTTGCTTATCTTCTTTAGGAGGTGCCAGTAACCAAACCTAAGACTTCCCATGTGGGAAGTGGGTGCCCAACTGCTTGAGCCACATCTGTTCCCTCTCCCTTATTTTTTGAAAGACAGTTTTTGCTGGATATAGAATTCTTGGTTTGTGATATTTTGCTTTCAGCCCTTTAAATATGTTTTCCCACTGCCTTTTTGGTTCCGTGATTTCAAATGAGAAATTGGCACTTAAGCTCATTGAGGTCCTCTTATATGTGACATGTTGCTTCTCTCTTGCAGTTTTAGAATTCTCTCTTTATCTTTGGCATTTGATAGTTTAATTATAATATCCTGGGACATGGGTCTCTTTGGGTTTGTCCTGTTTGGAGTTCATTGAGCATCTTGGATGTGTATATTCATGTCTGTTTATATCCATAAACATTTATTGCAGTAATTATTTTAGGTTAATGGATAATGCTAATAGTTTGTGCTATTGAGAACATTTGGAAAGTAACTGAGCACATACAGGAAGATTAGGCGATTAGGGCTCAGCTGGTGAGTGCTTTAGACGTGGCTGGACTGTAAAGGTCTTTGTACTTTCATTTAGAATCTGTTTAGTGGTCTTGTTTATGAAAAGATAATTGAGTCCAAAGTTTGAAAGTCAGAGTGTGTGGATGTGTGGATGTGAGTCCACCGTGGTGTTGGTCTCCTCCAAGCCATGTGGTGCTCACGTGTGGCTCTCCTGGCAGGCACCGTGAGGCCATTTCTCCACACATCCTGCCGAGGGGAGCGTGAGGGCACGCTGTGCGGGAAGAGATGTCCCTGGCACAAGCGCTCACAGACAGATAACTTTCTCTTCATCACAGACTTTGTCTTGATTGGATACCTATCTCTGGGTTGAAAGCACGATGAGGAAGTGTACTGTTAAACGCTAAAAAAAGGACTGAAAAGATAGAGTTCGTCCTTTTTAAGAAGCGCAGTCAGTGTGGCATTAAGAGTCAGTGAATGTAGAAGGTCCAAAAAATATCTTAATATACAGGAGAATGTATAAGGAAGGACAAAGGGAGTTTTATGCCCCTCTTTCTACATTAAGATCTATAAATCAATAGACAGGGTAATATAAGATCTGAATCAGCTTTTTTTTTTTTTTTTTTGCATCCTGAAGCACTTATACTTTGTGCAAACATGGAGTGGACCACTTATAATACTGGTGAGCTGGACTGCAGATTTTGAGAATGAGGGATTCCTCTGTCTCTGTCATCAGGGGATAGTAATATTTCATTATTCACTAAACCCTGCTGGGTGCCAAGCCCTTTCTCCCTGCCGGGAGGAGACAAACATGAAAGGGAATAAATGTAGTAAGTAGACTGTCTTGGCGCACTGGTGATGTGGGAGGGTGCAGCTCCGTCTGGGAGGGTCTGGGAGGGTCTGGATGGAGGAGGCTGACCCCTGAAGCCAAAGCCAGGATGGGCATTGCAGGGGACAGCACACTTCTCCCTGAGGCCCTTATTGCCATAGGTACAGACAGAACTCCAAATACAAATCTTTTCTTCATCAGCTTGGCAGAAGAACCAACACAGGGAGGGGCGGGCAGCCCAGTGGGAAGGCGGTTTGTAACAGCCCTCCAAGTCCCTGCAGCAGCGTTTTCTGAGTTCCATTGTCCGTTCAGGAGCGGTCCTGACGTTCTAAGGTGACGGCTCATCTGCTCCAGGACAGTGCTGTGAAGTTAAGGTTTACAGTCCATGGGTAAGGTGGACATTTCCTCTATTCAGAATTACTCTTGATCACTCTTTCCTTGTTGACTGCCAGATAAAGCGGGCTGGCTACCATTTATGGGCCCTGTCATGGCATGATGGTGGCAACAGCGAGAGCCACGAGGAGGAAACCACAGCGTCACGCCCCTCATCTCAGGATTCCCTGTGGGTGCACGCACCATGCGGAGTGGTGGGTGACACGGCCATCTCCATTTAAATCATCTTCTCTCTTTCTCCCTCAAGCATGAAAAGTTGGATTTGTATAAATTAAATGTGCATATTATGAGAAATGTAATCCCAAGGTATATTAGTCTACTGTTTGGTTGGTGGTTCCTGGATTTTTTTGTTTTTAGAATTTGGACAGTAGAAGACACTGAGGGGCCGGCTGTAGCCCAGTTGGTAGGGCGCCGGTTTACCCAGGTTCGGTTCCCGGGGCCTCCTTGAGCAGGCAGACCACTTTGAGAAGGCAAACCGCCGTGGCAGGGCAAAGCCGCCGCGGGCAGGGCAAAGCCACCACGGGCAGGACAAGCCGCCCGCGAACAGGGCAAGCCGCCCACGAGCAGGCAAGGCCGCCGTGCAGTGAGCTGACTTGGCGGGTCGCCACAACGGGGGGAGACAAGCAGACACAGAAGAATGCAAAAATGAACACAGCAAGAACAAGCAGAAAGGAGGGGATATATAATAAAATAAAATTAAATTAAATTAAAAAAAAGAAAGCACAGGATTTCCTGAGCTTTCATTAAAAAAAAAAAAAGACACTAATGAAGTTTGTTTTTGTAACCTTAAATTCTTTTCTTTAATCAAGCTAGATGAATTTTTTAAAGCTGAATTTATTTGTTTAGCTGTACATTTAGTAGCACCCTGTACTTGGTCACAAATTATCTGCCCCCTGTATATGCCTAATTGCTTGAGAGGGTTTCCCACCTATAAAATGTAGGTATTAAAAATCTCAGCATGCTTTAATGAATATTACAATTCATGGTGGTAATTTTCCAATAATAAGGAAAGTAGAGTTTATTAAAAACAAAAAACATAATCAACTCATTGTAATATTCTGTTAACTCCTATTCTGTCCCTGCATGTTAATGACCCACACTGCGCCTAAGGTTAAAACGCAGTTTGTGCAAAGTGTTCATGAGTCATATTTCAATAAACACTGTGTTATTAGTTTTGTTATAAGACAGTGCTGTTGGAGCATTTTTGTCTATAAATTTGTCCTTAGAAGTTAAATAGAGGTTAATTAGTAGATTTTATGTTAACTCTTTCAGTACTGCATCTTTGAGAGGTGTTTTAGTTTGCCAAAGGGCTGCTGATGCAAAGTACCAGAGATGGCTTAGCTTTTATAGAGGGGATTTATTTGGGGTAAAAACTTACAGTTCTGAGGCCATAAAATGTCTAAATCAAGGCACCGTCAGATGTGCTTTCTCACCAAAGTAGCTACTGTTGATCCTTTTGTCTGGCCATGTGGCAAAGCAAGATGGCCACCATCTCTGCCATGGTCTCTGCCTTCCGCTCCAGAATCTGCTGTCTCCTGAAGCTCAGCTGTGGGCAACTGGGGATAGGGCTTGCGTCTCTCCAGGCATCCTCTGTCAGTCTCGGCTGCTCTGCTTTTTTCTGAGTTCAGCTGCAGGCTATCAAGCATATGGCTCAACTCTCCCAGGGCCTCAGCTCTTTGGGCTTCTCAGGGGCTTCTCTTCTTACAGCTCAAATGTGGGTGAAACTGGAGCCCTTCTCTCACATGGCAGGATCAAATATGGTGGCTTCAGTTTCCTGTGTGTCTCCGTTAATATCAGACCCAGCAAGAGGGCGGAGACTCATCCTGAGTCACACCTCACTAGTACTCCAATCAAAAGGGTCTCACACCCACAGGAATGGATTAGTTCAAACATATAGTCTTTCTCTTTTGGGGATTCATAAAAGAATTTCAAATTGCCACAAGAGGTATGCTACAATAATTTAGTAAATTACACCCTTGTTCTATCTTACCCACATTACTGGAGAATCAGCTTTATTTCTAGAAGTTGCTTGAAGGCAAAGAAAATAACAAGTTGACATACAAAATATAGTGTTTCTCATTCATTGTGACTAAGTCACTAATTAAATTAAATAAAATCTTGAGAGCTATTTCTGCTTTGAAAGATTACCTCATTTACAGAATCGTGTAATTCAGCCTGTCTGCGGCCACTTCAAATTCCAAAGCATAATCCAGAAAAAATGCAGTAAACATATGTGGTTGGGTTTGATGTTATCCAGCTGGATAGAACCCATTTGTGACCTAAATAAATCCTAAGACCCCACATGGTCCAGATTCTGCCTAGAGTCTCATTCAGAGAAAACACATTCCACACATTCCAATACAAGAAACCTAGAAGAATAACATCTCTTTAATTTAGGTTTTTCTAAAAAGTCATGGCTGAAGGGTTTTATTTACACTTTATACTACGTAAATAGCCTCTCTAAAATTCTTTGTAGCCTATATGCATGGCAGCTGATAAACCTCTTTGTCTCTCGTATCTACATAGTTCCTCACTGGCTGTGATATTTCCTCTTTTTTAAAAATTATTGAGCTATACCATTTTCCTCATTAAAAAATATTGTGTTAACATATACACAACTCAAAATTTCCCCTTCTTACCACTTTCAAGTGTATAGTTTGCATGTATTAATTACATTTACAATGTGTGACACCATCACCACCATCCATTAACAAAACTTTTTATCACCCGAAATAGAAACTCTGTACCCTTATTAAGCAATAATTCCCAATATCTCCACCCCTACCTGGCCACCCCCAGCCCTGGTAACCTGTAATCTACTTTCTTTCTGTATAAATTTGCATATCCTAGATAGTTTATATAAGTGGAATCATACAGTGCTTGTCCTCTTGTGTCTCTCTTGCTTATTTCACTCAACATGACTTCAGGGTTCATACATGTTGTAGCATGTATCAAAAACTTCATTCCCTTTTATGACTGAATAACATTCCATTGTGTGTATGGATATGCCATATTTTGTTTATCCATTCATCTGTTGATGGACACTTTGGTTGTTTCCACCTTTTGCCTATTGCTTTCAATTCTTTGGGGTGTATACCAAAAAGTAGAATTACTGGTCATATGGCATTTATGATGTTAAATGTCATGATGGTATTTATGATTATAAAGTATTGTTTAACTTTCTGAGGAACCGTCAGACTTTTCCTCAGTGGCTGCACCATTTTACATTCCCACCAACAATATACAAGGGTTCCTATTTCTCCACATTCTTGCCAACGCTTGTTATTTTCCATTTTTAAAATAATGGCTATCTTAGCGGGTGTGAAGTGTTAGCTTATTGTAGTTTTGATTTGCATCCCTTGGTGACTAATGATGTTAAGCACCTTCTCCTGTGCTTATTGGATATTGGTATGTCTTCTTTGTTTCCTCATTTTTGATCAGATACAAATACATCCAGCCCTTCCAAATTTAGAAGCATGAATGCTCTACTACCACTGTGCTCAAAATACCCGTATGGATTTCTCCACCTGCTTCCTGGCTGGACTGTGCTTCTCTAGGGTAGGTAGCTAGAGAACCTGCAGTTCCATTTCCCCTGATTCCTGAATATCTTTATTTCTTGCATGCAGAGCACCCTTGGAAATGAAGGTCTTTGCCTAGCTTTGATTGCTTTTCTTGTGAGAAATTCTAATATAGAATTTCTTGAGAGTAAAATTCACCCCCTACTAACAGAATAACAGTACCACCATTGATGCACTGCACTGACTAAGCTCTTTGAATGCAGTAAGTCACATTTAATACAACTTTATCCCCTTATTAAGGATGAGAAAACTGGAGCCCAACAGAATAAAGTAATTCACTCCAAATAGTAAGTGATGGATCCAGGATTTGAACCCAAACCGTTTGATTCCAGGATCCTTGCTTTTGGGAGTGACATGAAATTGCTTACCGATTCTGCCCCATTCTTCTCTGAAATGCAAAAGAGGTAGCTGCACCTGAGGAGGAAGATTGTGCACATAGGCAACTGATTGTTTTCTTGGTCTCGTATTACATGTGTGTGAGGAAAACACACAAAAATTCTGAGTCAAAGTCACACATCTGTGTAATGAGAGATACGTCACCCATTCATGATCTCTCCCAACACCCTAGGCAAACTTTTGAATTCTCTTATTCACCCCAAAAGAAAGATGCAGGAAATGTGTGAGGGTGTCTTGGTTCTTTGTATTGTCTGATACCTCTGAAGTTCTGTAGTTGTGAAGTCTCTTAGAACTCACCCTGGGTGTTCTACATTTCCTTAGCTAGTCTTTTTATGAACAAGGGGATTTGACATTCCTTTTCAATGTTTTGATCAGCAACAAAGATGAGAGTGAGAGGCCTGGTTATTTGAAATTCAACTGCGTGATACTGAAAGCGCTAGTTTGCTGGCACCAGGCTCTATGGTTTGCCAAAGAAGGGTGACCCTGGCAGGTAGGGCTCTGGCTTTGAGGACTGCTGGTCAGAAGGCTCCATAATTCTGGTTTAGGTGACATTGCACTAGAATAAACAATACACAAATGTGCGGTGCATCAGCAGGAGAACCTTCTTGACCTTTCACTTTCCCTTTAACTGTTCCAAGAGTTCAGAAATATGTCACATGGTAATGAGGAAAACCTCTGGCATGAGATAATCTCCAGAAGTCCCCCAGAATCAGGGTAGAAACAATTGCTCTGGGGTCTGATTGAACTGTTTGACCTAGATTGTGAACAGTGACAGCCAAGGGCGTGCCTCGGTCCAGTTCCTCCCTACACAACATGCATGTGGTGTGCATGGGTTTAAGTCTCTCTCAGACGGAGCAACAAGCAGGCGGTTTGGGTGTGTACTGGAAATGACAGTGGGCTCATACTCAGAAGCTTTGGGTTCAAATTCTAGGTCTGTCACTTATTTGCTTGTCCTAGTTTAGTCTCCCCATTTGTAATGTGAAAATGATTCATAATAATATTTAATTCATAACATGTTTATGAGGTTAAACTAAATTTTTTTTTACATTTTTGTTGTAACATATATGCAACATAACATTTTTTATTTTAACCACTTTCAAGCATACAGTTCAATGTTGTTAGTCACAATATTGTGCTACCATCAACACCATCCATTACCAAAACTTTTCCATCATCCCAAACAAGAACCAATTAAGCATTAACTCCCCATTCCCCAGCCCCACCTTGACCCCTAATTTCTGACTATGAATTTGCATATTCTAAATATTCTAACTATTTCATGTTCCTGAGATCAATATTTGTTCTTTTGTGTCTGGCTTATTTCACTTAATATGATGTCTTCAAGGTTCATCTGCATTGTAGCATATATCAGAACTTCATTCCTTTTTACTTCTGAATAATATTTTATTGTAGTCATATACCACGTTTTCTTTATTCAGTCATCTATTGATGGACACTTATGGCTATTGTGAAAAATGCTACTATGTACATTGGTATGCAAATATCTGTTTAAGTCCCTGTTTTCAGTTACTTTGGGTATATATCTAGAAGTGGGATTGCTGAGTCATGTGGCAATTCTATGTTTAACTTTCTGAGGAACCGTCAAACTGTTTTCTACAGTGGCTGCACCATTTTACATTCCCACCAACAATGTACACAGGTTCCTGTTTCTCTGTATCCTCACCAGCACTTGTTATTTTCTGTTTAAAATAAAATAATAATAATAATAATAGCCATCCTAGTGGGTATGCAGTGGTATCTCATTATGGGTTTGATTTGCATTTCCCTAATGACTAAGGATGTTGAACATCTTTTCATGTACTTATTGGCCATTTGTGAGTCTTCTTTGAGGAAATATCTGTTCAAGTCCTTTGCCCATTTTTAAATGGATTGTTTGCCTTTTTGTTGTTGAATTGTAGGAGTTCCGATATATTCTGGATATGGACCCTTGTCAGATATATGATTTCCAAATATTTTCTCCCATTCTATGTTGTCTTTTCATTCTCTTGATAGTGTTCTTTGATGCACAAAATTTTTTGATGAAGTCCAATTTATTTTTTCTTTGGTTGCTTGTGCTTTTGGTATAATAAATTAATTTTTAAAAAACATGTTATTTTATATCAGAAGCAATCTTTTAAAGTATTTTACCACTTCTTCTTTGTGGTCCAAAATAGGATCTCAATCCAGTAAATTGAGAATTACTGGCAGGTCTTCAAACAGTTGCTATACCTTATCTCTATCCCTCCTCAACCCCCCAGGATTCTCTGTGAAAAATCAGATATGGAATTTTAATGTTAACCTTCATTTAAACACGTACACATTTACAAACATAAACAAATAGTACCTGCTTTGGTATTTTATGCCCATAATTTTCCCATCACCCCTCACTGATGTCAAAGCATTTAGTGAAAACTATCTTATTTTTAGGGGGAAAAAAAAGGGAAGTTTGGATTCTTGTTTATTACTGTGCCTTATCAATCAGACATTAGGAAACTCAAAATTCTAGTCTCTCAGCAGGTCTAGCAACATTCTCTCAACTGAATTCTTCAACTCTTTAGAAGCTGTATTTACATAATTGTGATAGTAATATTGAGTGCTTACCTAATTCTAGAACAGATTCTTAACCTGATGATGAAGCAAGGTGACAGGAAACCCACCCTGACAACTTCCTTTCTGCAGTTACTTCTACAGCTCCCCAAAGTGTCTGCATTTCTGAAAGTTCAAAATTTGCAGAAGCATTCCCCAGGATGTTCTTGGCTATGTCCTAACCAATCGATTCCTGGCTGCCCCTCTACCTCACACTTATCCAAATGATTCATGAGTTCTGTGGCCAGTCCTCCAAATAAGAAGGGAAGGAAGGAAGGAATGGAGATCTGGCAGCAGCATACACTTTTAGAAGAGTTTCTGATGTCTGTTTAATATCAACCTCCCAATTTAATAATAATCATCATTATTAATAGGAACCATTACTACATTTCCCAAAGCAACGGACTGACCTGACCAATTTTCAGGGTCCTACGTACAATTCTGTAAAGGTAGCATTTCTAAACCATTAGATATTAAAACACACACCCAGCTAGTGGTAAAGGGTTCTACAATAATAAAAAGCCTGGCCAATCAGCAAAAGTCAAAAATAGGGAAAAAGGACAAAAGAAGAAAACGCAACAAGATACATATAACACAGTGGCAAGAATAAGATTAAGCAGATAACAATAAATGTGACTAGGTTAAGTTCCTCTAATAAAATCAGCAACTCTCAGATCAGTTTAAAAAAATATCTAGGTAGCTGTGTGCTGTCTTCAGGAGTCATATGAATAGCAGAATTACACAGAAAGGATGAAAACAAAGTGATAGGCTGGTGAATGCTAACAAAAATGAAAATAGAGGTGGTAATACTAATTTTATAGAGTGTAGGATTGTTTAAAAAGTGTTAAAGGTATAAAGGAATATGGGATACAAATCCAACAAGGACATTTAACAATAATGAATCTTTATGTACTGAACATCTTAGTACTGAATTAGATGAAGCGAAAACTGTTAAAAAATACAAATGAAAGAATACAAATAAATAAAAATAAAAATAAGTAAAAGTTTAAAAAGTACAAATAAGGTCTCCCATAGTGGGATACTTTAACAGAGTGCTTTCTGAATTTGATCAAGTAGGTAAAAATAAATAGGAACAGATGATTTGAGAAACATCATTATCGAGATTGACCAAACCTGTAATTTTAAAAAGACTATGGACCATTTACAAAAATTGATTAAATACTAGGCCACAAAGAAAACTTTCAGTTAACCAAAAAGTAGCCGTATATTGGCCACATATAACAACATAGTAGCATTGAAACTGAACATAACAGGGTGGCTCCTGCCCCCACCTCCACCTAAGCATTTGAAAATTAAAAATACGATCTTTCTAAATAATTCTTAGGTCAAAAAGGAAATCAGAAGTGAAACTGTAGACTACTTTAAAATTAACAGTGAGAATACAACACATTAACATGTATAAGATTTTTTAAAGTATGAGATAGGACTAAAAATATACTTAGATACAAAGTTAAGGTTTTTATTGAAGAGAACTGAAAATAAATGAACTAAGCTTATAACTGAAGCTAATAAAAGAAAAAGTAAAACAAAGCATAGTAGGAGGAAAATAAAAGTAAAGCAGAGCTAACGAATTGGGAAGAAATTAGAATTAGTAGTTAGGGAATAGTGCAGCGTTGAAGGGAAAGCTGCCACGATGAGCCTGGAAAAGCTGGATTGATTAATGGCATAAAAAACTTAAAGTCACTATCCTTGCCCTCAGTGCATCCTAGATTTGGTTGAGGTGAAAAGCATATGCAGAAAATAATTAAAGAATAGAACTACATTTAATAAAGTACCTGCTTATGGGCTATAAATGGTGAATCTATAGTGAAGATTAGTTGTTAGCCTCTGAGGCTCCAGATGGAACTGGACCTGCATCCCAGCTTCACGTTTATTAAGGCCCCTGGACAAGTTCGTTAACCTCCCTAAGCCTTCACTTATTTGTGAAGTAGGGATCACAGAGCCTATCTCAGCAGGTTGTAATGAGAATTAAATGAAAGTATGTATGTAAAACAATTAGTTCAGTGCCTGGCACAACATAAAGTGTTGGTAGATGACTGTTTTAAAAAGTAAATGAAGCATCCCATCTGGTCCCTTCTGGGTGGTAATGAGATAATTAGGGTATGTTTTAGTTTGCTAAAGCTGCTGGGAACAAAATACCAGAAATGGGTTGGCTTTTATAATGGGAATTTATTAGGGGAAAATCTTACAGTTTCAGGGCTCTGAAAATGTCCAAATCAAGGCATCATCGGAGATGCTGTCTAACCACGGTAGGCCGCTGGCCATCCTGGACCCCTGTCACATGGCAAGGCAAAATGGAGGCTGGTCTCTGCCGAGGTCCCTGCCTTCCCCTCCAAGCCCACTTTCTCCCTGAGCACAGCTGTGGGCAATCAGGAACATGGCTGGTCTCTCCCTACTCCTTGCTTTGGGCTGCCCGGCTGAGTCCAGTCTCTGACCTCTCTCTTAGCCTCCCGCGTTTTCTCTGTCTTTCTGTTTTCTGCAACTGTGGGTGATCCTGGAGTCTTCTCTCACGTGATGGGGTAAAATGGCAGCTGTCTTTCCGTGTGTCTCCTCCATTTATAAATGACTTCAGTAAAAGGATTAAGACCCACCCTTGATCCCACAATCTAATCAAAATGTCCCTTAACTGAATCTAACCAAAAGGCCCCATACACAATCATCTTCCATGCACAAGAATGGATTACCTTAAGAACATAATTTTCTGGGGCCCACAAAAGACTCAAACCAGGACAGGGTACTAGCACTATCTTAGTAAAATTTTACCCAGGAGTGGGACAGAAGGTAGCATCTTAGAGCAGCAAATTCTGCCCACCTAGATGAAAAGACTGGGCATTTCATTTATGACCTTGGCTGTTTGTGAAATATGCCAATGGTGAATGGTTAAATTAGTCTCCGTCCGTATAGAAAAAAATCTATACAGCATGATGCTCCCAAATCAACAATGGTTCCTTCGCCAAAGAGAAGTGCCTGGTCACAGAGAAAGGAATGGCCGTGAAGCTGTTCTGCATTTGGTAGGAAAGGTAGGCGCCAGGAGTGCTTCCTGATCTCCTGCTGACCAGAAAGCACTTATACTTCTCATCGTCAAGACCAAAACATCATTCTCGCAGTCCTTCAGCTTTAACTTTAGGCTCCTCAGACATAGTAATGGAATCGTGAGATCTTGAAAAGGTGACACAGTGAACATGAAAGAAGTCAGATAGTAAACCCAGAAAAGAATTTAAATCCCCCCTCTCTTTTTTATCTATATTTAGAACTTAATGATAATTTGTGGTTTGAGGTAAAGTTAGAGTGTGTCTGAGAGTAGGTAAGTCTTGGGGTTTCTTAATGTCTGTAGATGCTATACATCAAACCAGTTTAATCAAAATATTTTTTCAATGAGAAAGAAAAATCAGTGAAAGTAGTTGAATGATATCTGTTAGTCCAAACAAGAATTAACTGATCTATTTCCTCCATTCCAAGAGGAAATTCCATTAATTGTAAGGTATACCATCAAATTAATGCCTGGGAGTAAGGGAAAAAAATAGACATGATATTAAATGTATTATTTGATTCCAGAAATGATAAAATATGAAGGAAGAAAGAACCACCAACACAAATATGCATCTTGGAATTAAGGAATGCATTTCACTCAATTGATGTTTTGCTGCCATTAAAGGTTAGCACTAATTTTTTTTTTTTTTTTTGGTAATTATAAGGTATTTTATTTTATTTTATTTTAAACAATTTATTGAAGTATATAATTCACACATGAACATACATAAACTATAAGCGTTCAGTAAACATTGTGAACTTAAAAAACAAACATGCATAACATCATAAGGGCTCCCACATATCACCCCACCACAAACACTTTACATTGTTGTGAAACATTTGTTAATAAATTATGAAAGAGCACTATCAAAGTGTTACTACTAACTATAGTCCATATCTTACTTCCCTATACTTTTTTTTTTAGGATTTATTTATTTATTTATTTACTTTTATCCATTTTTATCCCCCCCCCCCTACGTTTTTGCTGTTTTTGCGTCCATTCGCTGGGCAACTGTGTCCATTCCTTGCCCTCACTTCTCATCCTTCTCCTCCTGTTCTCACTGGGATTCGATCCTCGGAACCTCCGATGTGGGAGAGAGGCGTCCTACCGCCTGCACCACCTCAGTTCCTGGTTTTTTGGTGCGTCTCGTCTTGGCTCTCCCTTGTGTCACTCTCCTGTTACGTCATCATCTTGCTGCGCGGTTCGTGGGGCCTGGAGGGCTCACCCGCTTGCAGAGCCTGGTGTCACACTCGTGTGGGGCCTAGTTAACACTAATTTTATGAGAGCAGTTTTTAAAAAAGAGATCTGCGCTATTGACATGGGCAGAACTAATGAAAAGTGAAGGTAAATATAAATTTTCTCTGGCCCATAGATTTATTTTCATTTGTTGCCTTTGCAAAACAAATTTTACGGATAGCTGGGTTTGGTAATATATAAAATGAGCCTGGAGCATCTTGTAGTGATATAAAGAAGTGCTAAAAAAATTTAAAAATTAAAAAAAAAACAAAAAAACAAAAAACAAAGAACACATCAATAGGAGTATGTTTTTTTTTTTGGTTTTTTTTTTATAGATTTATTTATTATTTATTACATATCCCCCCCCCCTTTCTGCTTGCTCTTGCTGTGTGTCCATTCTTCTGTGTTTTTTCTATGTCTGCTTCTTGTCTCCCCCTGTCCCCGCGGCGACGCGCCGAGTCGG